>CAJNDT010000667.1:65751-159775 GCA_905221615.1 Symbiodinium sp. CCMP2592 | reverse complement strand
CACACACTGATGGATTCGGCCAAGAGTACGAGTGCAAGAGGAAAAAGAGAGGCATGTTGTTCATGTTGCAAAAGCTTGTCAGATTGTGGCAACCGTACAACTTGTTTGTTGTCGAATCAACCGCCAAAAGTGGCAGCTGAAAACTCTCTAATCTTGGCACAGGGGCCTTCTAATCGGGCTGGCACAGGGGCCCCAGCTCAATTTTGTGCAGGTACAAGGTTTGGCGTCCCAAACCTCTTCCCATGGTGTTGCTAGCTTCGTTGGCCAGCGTCACAACACCATGCGCTGGCCCCCTGCAACGTTTGATTCGGTAAATGTCAAATGTCTGATTGAGTTGCAAAGCAAAAATTGCAAACAGTGTAGGAGTGACCCTCTGCTCCCATGTGCTAGGGAGGTTCACACACACACAGCCCCAATGGGGCGTGCATGCTTCGAGTAGAGTGAAATGTCTGATCCGTGGCAAAAAGAGTGAGTGGCGCACTTTTCTCGCTGTCACTAGCGGTCGGGTGATTGTCGTATTTCCTGATCCGAACAGGTTCTAACAAAAAGCACCGGCTTCAACGTGGCTAATGTGGTGACTGAATCCCAATCATGTAGTCGTCGACGGTTTTGTTCGCAGAAGAAAGCTGGGATTTTAGGAGTTCTGCCGGTGATCTCCTTGATGCGGTAGGAGAAGATCTTGCGAGCTTGTAGAACGTTGTCACCCAGACAAAGCACCACGTGTAAGAGCATGTGCTTGTCTCTGGTGATGCGGTCGGGTGGAATTTCGACAGTCATCCGAAAACATTGTCCTGCCATGGAGTACCATGGAAGGCCGGCCTCGGCAGCCTTTCGCTTTGTCATATTTTTGCTGCTACCAACCGACAAACGCTTGAACAAGGAATGCAAAACAACATGGACATGCTGTGTGCTCAGGAGAAACAACCAAGTGGTGTCGTGCTGACACTCGCATGCGCAGGCTTTTGTCACGCTTAGCGGATCTTGCAGCCCTAATCCGTCCTGAGTATTAGGATCCAACAGCGAGTTTGTTGGGACAGTCACTCATGATCTTGAAATGGCATCTACATCTGAAACCTGCACGTACCAGCATTTTTGCACAAGCGGTTTTGGACCGCTTATGCTGAATAATAGGATGCACAATATCGTAAGGTGCTATCGAGTCAGAAGACCAAGGATCTCGCGATGGAGATCGGTGTGCGTCCTCAGCCATGTGTGACGTTGCCGTAGGTGACGCTGATGATGTTGAGTGCGAAGAGCGTGTCCTCTTTCGTCTTGTAGTATGTGGATGTTGGCGTTGTTGCGTTGTGGATTGGGATGCTGGTGAGATGTTGCGTGTTTTCTTTGTTTTCACGACTGTTTTGTCCTTTTTGTCTTTGTTGTCTTTCTTCTTTTTTGTCTTCGTTGTGTGCTTTGTTTTTTGCTTGTGTGTGTGACTGACTGCATGGGAAGATGTGGCGGTGTCATCCTTCCTCAGAAAAGCATCAATCTCTTCGGATCCCCATAGGCTGCTGTCGTCGTCTTCGTCCATCTGTGTGCGATCCTAAATATGTTACAACAACTGTAGTTCAGAGAAATGGCTGCGGAGTCACAACTGCATTAAGGCGTGCGCATACGCTGATCGTCAGAAAAGAGAGAGAGATATACAAAGATACATCACTTGGGCAACCTCACCGGCTGGCATGACCTTTCAACATGGTGCTCTTAATGTTGATCCTCATCAGGGATGATGGGGTTCACATCACAGCTTTGCTGTGTGGTTGTTGGCTGCCGGGGGCAGCAAATGTGCATCTAATTGTCAACTCAGCGATGCTGCTCACGGAGTTCTTGATCGCTTTCTCTTGTTGGATGTAGGAGTTGTAGTGGAAGCTGGCTCCTTTTGGGTAGGAGTCGTTGATGTCGGAAGCTGATCAGGTTGCTCCGAATGCTTTCGTATCCACTCTGCAGATGCGATGAAGTACTCACGCCACCATGAAGAGCCGTTAGTGGCCCAGTGCCATCTCCATTGTGATGCCGTGGGAGATCGCGATCTGGTGCGTCGGTCCATGGTGCTAACACAACTGGTTGTTTTGCAAAATGCTGCGGGAAAGAGTGTATCAATCGCTGCATACAAGCACATGTGAAGAGAGTGCACTGGCTGTCTCATTTGGCAAAACAACGATTGTTGTTTTCACCGTCTGCTGCAATCACCCAATGGTGGTATAAAACATGTTTGATCACCTATTGTTGCGAAGCTTCGAGTCTTTCCACTCGTTGCTTTAGCGCTGTAATCTGCCGGGTTGTTTGCAGAATAAACTCGGCTAATTGGTCGCGTAGAGCCTCGTCACTGAATGTGGAAGGTTCACTTCCGGTTTCGGACTCATAGTCCGATGCTGTGTCAAAATCTCCATGAGGGCTGCGGAGAGAGCTTCACGTCGTGCCTCATCGACGGGTGGCGAATCTGTAGTCGCTGTGTTTGGCGGAAGAGGCGAGTCGCTCATGGCTCAATGTCGGGATTCAAATAGGTGTCACTGTGAGGCAAAACTTCAGAAGGCAGAGTTATGGTATTGTCTGAAAGCAACATGTGTTGAAAAGTGAGACGTATGCACTACCTGGCACTTTTTATATACCGGCTTGCCTTAGCAGCATATTCACGACCAATCAGGCGCGTTTTGCCTGATGAGGCTTTCAAGTACGTCGAGCTGCTGTTTGCACGAGGAGAGGATCGCCGTGGTAGCCTCGTGCTGAGTAGTCAACACCGTTGTAGCCTGTTGTATCAGGCGCTCGAGTTTGGCATTCGACTCAAGCAACGAATTGTGAAACTGCGTCATTGCTGCCGTAATCTCAGCCGATGAATCCGGATCAGGGTGGTGCGGAGGTGGGAATGGCGGAGTCGCCGGTGCAGCCACTGCTGCGTCCTGTTGTTCTTCCGGATCTTGGTGTTGCTCTTGGAAGTCTTGGAAATCTTCGTCTTCTGCAACACGTAGAAACTGAGAGCGCAAAAGCGCCGGCTGTGGGTTGTGGCTGCCCACCGCAGGTTGCTCGTTGCGGCGTCTGCTGTGCTTGGAGATGGATGGCCGAGGACGGCCGCTCAGCGCTTTGTGGCTCGGCTGCAATCTGCCAGTCATGGCACTTTTATACATGATGATGCCTCAGTTAACCCTGAAAATGGCTGCGGGAAACACTGTGTTAATACAAGGCTGTTCTCATGTTGCAAAATTGCACGGCTCTGGACCCACGCACGGCAAGCTGGCGCAGTGTTTTGCTTACAGCTGTTGATCAGTATAGCCGGCAGCGATGTAGAGATCGCGCATGGCTCGAATGGCTGATGTGGCCTCGCTGCATGGTGTTGTCACTCTGCGTACCATGCGTGTGCGGGCCTGAAAACTGCTGCGAAGTGTTGAAACAGAGGTGGCTGACTGTGGGTGCAAAATATCCGCCTTGTGCAACGTGCATTGATGCGTGAGGCTGCTGTGCTGAGGGTTTATTGCGAAACCCAGGAAAATGTTGGCCGGTTCAGTTTCAAGCTGAACCGGTGGTTTGTAAAAAGATGCATCAGTGAGCTGTGCAAAAGGAGGCAGTCGGGTCAGCTGTGCAGGTAAAAGAAGGACACGGTTGTCGACGTATCTGGTAGCAAAAAAGAAAGCTTGGTCCTGCTTGTTGTGATCTGGAAAATGCTTGTGGTTCGTGAAAAGCTGTTTGTATGTGTGGTGCCAACACTGTTCCTCGACCGAAACAACGATGTTGCATAGGGCTGGGCTGCAGGGCGAGCCCATAGGTGCACCGCGAAATTGCTCAATAAGTGATGTACCGACAGTGAAGTAGTTGAGTCGGAGCACTGCAATGATAAGTTGTGGTATATGTTGTAATTGAATGCATAGTTTGTTGCCTGAGGAGGCTTCTTGCTTCTTTTGTCTGCTTTTGCCCCTGTGGACTCGATGTGTGGGGTCTTTCTGTGAGTGTTCAATGAAGAATTTGGAAGAGTGTAGGGGGTTCTTTTCTCTGTACCATCGAACCATAATGCTGTATGCTGAAAGAAACCGGCTCTGATCGACCGATGTAAAGAAGCCAGCCAAATCCTGGTTGTACAGGATGTAATCTGTTGAATCGTGTAATTTCCTGCGTTGATGCAGGAAAAATGCTGTTTGCTTGAGCTGTGTTATGCCATCTCCTTGGTGAAAGGAGTTTGGGCATGCTTGAAAAGTCATCAGCTGCAGTACGTCCGATAAGGCTTCCCACAATTTCCTGCCCATGGTGTCGATGAACGCCACTATGGGACGGCCTTTTGTGAATTGCTTCTTTCTTTTCAGTAAAATGTAGGCGCGTGGGATGCGTCCCCATTGTGGAAAAGCCCATATGTAAGCTGGAAGAAGGCTGCGGATGTCTGTGTAGACATCAAAGTGGTGTTGTAGAGGTTGGTGCTGCGAGATCCGAAAGATCTCCTTGTCTAAAAAAGTGTTGTGTATGGCAGTGTGATATAATGCTGGGCAGTACCATGTGAGGCGGTTCGGGAAGTGATCTTCGCAGTGGATGATGCCCGAAGGTATTTTGTGTTGGACTTGCTTGATCATCTTGACCTGGAGTATGTTGTGTTGGTTGCAGTGTGCGTTGTGTTGTGGTATTTGTTCAGATACAAACTGCTTTGCAGTTTGGTGGTTGTAAGGCAGTCCATAGTATCGATGCCATGTGCGTATAGCTCGGCATAATTGTGAAGCCAACTGTGTGGGCTTCTGAAGGCAATTACTTTTGCCGGAGTATGCCAAAAATTGGTGTTGTGGTTGTAGTTCTGCAAGTTGGATAGCAATGTGATTGTTGAAAATATGCTCCTGTGGAACTTGTGAGTGTAGTGGTGAGCAGGTACAGGGTGGTGGTGAATCGGGTCGCCATGTAGTATGGGCGTCGCGCCAATTGTGTAGAAGTTGTTGCATGGGTGGGTGTTTCTTGTAGACAGGCTTTGTGCTGGGGAGATGGAATGGTGGAATGTGTTGTTTGTTGCTTGTTAACCGAGAACGCAAAAATTGTCGTAGTTGTAGGGTGAAGGTGGGGTGTAAGAGTGGCTGTAGGTAAATGGGTTTTGTGACAGGAGGTGGTTTAAGTCGTCGTTTCTTGAAGACGGTGTTGAGCGCTTTTTGAGCGTGTCTGCGGTCGCGTCGTGGTAAGTTGTTTGAGAGTTTGTGTAAAGCGTACACTGTGGCTGCTGGTGTATCTGAGCGAAGGAGTTGCTTTGTTGTGTCAAATCTGGTGCGGGTGTTGGAAGTGAGATGTGAGACTGTGGTCCAGGCCTGTTTTCTGGTGTTGAATAAGGTGGAGTTGGTGAAGCTTCGAATGGAGTGGTGTAGTTTGCCTCGGCGTTGCTTCGCCCATAAAGTGGCTGTGCCGTGGTGCTTGTTGTTGGCTGCTTTTGTGAAGCCGGAAAAAGCTCCTTTCATGTGTGATGTGATGTAGGGAAAGTTGAGCTTGGATTGGTGATGTTGTATGAGAGTGTTCTCTGTGGCTTCTAATTGCTCGGTGGGTATGTTGGCTTGTAATACAATTGGTGTGTATTGGTGGTAGCATTTGTGGTTATGCCACCATCGTAAAGAAAGTTCGGCTTGTACAATCTTGTGTTGTTGAAGTTGCTTGAATTTTCGATTACGTGTACCCTCTCGCTGTGTGAGAGAGTGACTTGTACTGCCAATGTAAACGTAGCCACGAAAAGGTTGTTGCGTGGTGACTCTGCAGTATACCACCTGTGGCTGACGAAAGAAAGAGAGTGTGTACGATGGAAAGGAAATGTTTGAATGTGCAAACAGTCTCTGTAGGTTGGAGAAATGTCCTTCCTCATGTTTGAGGTAGAAATGCTGTGTGCGAAGTAGCAAAGTCAGGCCTTGAAGCCAGAGTATGATTTGATAGAATTGTGTGGAGACTGGTTCTGCCAAAGGTGCGACGAATTTTAGGATGGATCTGCCTTGATCCAGAATGCGTGTGATGTTCTTGAATTGTTTTTGTCGGAAAATTGTTGTGTGATCAAGTGTTTGTCGGTGTTGAAGCAAGTGCTGTCGGAGTCACTCTGTCATCTGACTGATGATGGCTACGAGTTTGATCAGTGCTGGGGAGCCAAATTTGTCGATGGCTTTGGGTGGGACACCCCAGGCGACTGCAGCGGTCTGCAGTGTTTGCTCTTGTGAGCTGCTGAGTGAAGGAAATTCCGAAGCAACAATGTCAAGGTACTTTTTTACCTGTGCTTTTTTTTTGTCGCTGATGCCTTTTATGGCACCAAACCATCTGGTGATGCCGGATTCGGAGTGAACGCCAGTGAAGTGATCTTGAAACCAAACACTGGCTTTTGTGGGCTGCTGAAAGATGCGCTGGGGGTCCATCTTGGGATCCAGGGGTGCTGCCTTCGTTGGTGTGAGAGTCGACTGCTTCTGTCGCTTGGCGCCCAGAGTGGAGCGTCCCGGGAAGTGCATACCTGTGGTGGATGACGATGCTGGGGAAGCGTGTACCGGGTTGTTGTCTTGTTCTGCAGCAGTTGTGGTGAATGGGGATAGGCCCTCAGTGGTAGGCCTGGTGTCAGTGTGTGTAGGGTCATCGATGGTGGCTCGTTTTTGTCCACGGGTGGTTGTGGTGGGGAGATCTCAATTGTGGAAACTGAGAGAGGTGGTGGGGAGGGCGTGTTGATGGGAGTGCTGGGCGTGGTGGATCGTTTTGGTTTCTTCGATGCTGGTGTGCTGGGGGCCACATTGTGTGCTTCCGGCGCACGGAGAGTTTCAATTGTCTCCAGTGCTGTTGAAAGTCGTGCTTCAAGGTCGCTGATACGATGGGCCGCCAGAGTGTCAGTCTCTGTCGACTGCGAAGGTTGGAGTGGGAGATGAGGTTGTGGTTTGCTGGATTGTGGTGGTGTTGGAGATTCGGTGGGTTGCGATTGTGTGTTGTCTGTGTCTGCTTTGACGTTTTGCTTGTCCTTTTTGTTGCCGTCGTTGTACTGGTCCTGCAGCTCTTGCAGGTACAACACCAATTCCTTAATAAGGTGTGACATTGCTGGTCGTTTTGCAAGTGTGAGCTTTTCTTGCCAGCAGAATGCAGTGGCCGCTTGGTCCAGATCAATTCTCCTTGCTCGGAGTTGACCCATAAGTTCAGTGGTAAAAACGGCTTCGCTAACGTGTTTGCTGCATGTGAGATGGATGTCGAAACCATGTGCAGCGTACCGTAGCCAGTACGAGGACCAATTGTGTCGTAAAAATGCGACCAATGGTGCTGTTGCGATTGGCATGCCTGCTGTGCGGTTATGCACTGAATGTGGTGTAGATTGAATGTGTTTGGGGAGGTTGAGGCCAAAAAGCTGCCTGTTGTCCCAATGCTCCTGTGTTTGAACAAAGTCGTTTGGTATCTGGGGATTTGCAGGCGTGGGATTGGGGTGTTGCTGTTGTTGGGTTGCGACGGTGGCTTGAGGTAATGTATGTGACGAAAAACTGGGGTTTCGAGTCGCCATCGGAGATGGACTCACAAATGTGTGTTGGGGAGTGGCAGGTGTGGGGGTTGGCAGTGTGGTGGGCGGAATTGGACCAGGAAACTGTTGGGGTGGGGGAGGGGGTGGAGGGAACGGTGGGAACGTGTTGTTGTGGCTAGACATGTGAGCTGAACCCCAAGTAGTTGGGATTGGTGATGAGGTGTGTGGTGGGATGTTGTGTATCCCTGGTGGTGGGGAGATCGGGTGCAATGGGGTACTGCTGGTCGAGGTTGTTTGTCTCTGCACGGTACTGATTGCTGTACCGATGATGCCTGTTGGCATTGTTGTATGCCACTGAGGCTGTGTCGGCTTGTACATGGTTGAACAGTGGGGCACTACAGTTGCCTGTGACTGCAAAAGCTGCACATGGAACATGCATGATCAACCTGGTTGGCTTGAGCGTCAACATCCACTTGTGCGAGGCATCCAGCATGCAGCTGCATCGAGTCTTCTTTGGCTCAAAAGCGAGGTCGGAGCAAATGCCTGATTGCAAACGACTATGTGTACAGGGATTCAGGCCTGGAAGAAAAGTACTAGATAGTAACAGGAAGACACAGAAGAAGGAATCAACATCACTGAATGAGGCCGAATCCAACGATGCTGAAGTGCCCGGAGTGGAATCCCCACTTCTCCGGGGTCCGCACAACACCCTTTCGCCCCACGATGAAGGCTTCTCTGTACATGTCCCGATACGTCATCTTGTAATGCTGATACTTAGTCCGTATTGTCCCGATGACGATCACTCCCTGTTGGCCCTTGGGCCGCCGCGTACATTGATCGGTAACTATATGTACCGTGCTCTCCGACACATCTCCTGGGGTTGCATTCCCGTATATGACGCAAGAGGGAATGGGTGGATAGGACTTGTCGTCGAAGCAATGGCTGATAGAACTTGGGCGGACCAAGTCCTCACGCATTATGCGTGCGGCACTTGCAATGCTCGTGCCGTGTCCGGCGGTGTAGATGTATGTTTCCCCTGGTGGGTCAGTGGCACGAGTGCCGAATGCTCTGCGAGTCTCACCAGCCCACGGGATGAATAACATAGTATGCACGCCGTCCGATATTGGCGTCAGCGTTGCTCCCAATTCGTTGCACGCTGAGCGCGTGCCCGACTGTAATACGGCATGCGCGAAATCGGCTAAAGTTTCCTGCCTGAAATCGCTGTCAGCAGCTATCTCGCCCAAAGTTTTGGCGAGTTTGTGCGCTTCCTCCAAGTCGACAGCGTGGGGGGTCGGCTTTTCATGATCATAAAGCTCAGAGAAAGGCGCCACATCAATCTGTGGTGGTCTGCTCTGTTTGCCCAGTTGTTCAAGGGTTGGCTGACCCGATGGGGCAGCAGTTGTGGATGCATCGTAAGTCGGAGCAGGTGTCCGAACAGAGCTGGGGGGATTGTGCCGAAGCTGTTGACGCGAGGATGTGCCCTGGCTTGTTGGGGGCTGCTGTTGTGCGGCTTGGCTGCCCTTGATGCGGAGGGCGATGCGCTGAACCTGCGAAGCCAATGTTTTTTGTGGGACCTTGGGTGGGGTAGGTGGCCTTTGACGTGGCTGTGTGGCTCTGTAATGCCACTTGTTGGCATCATCATCACGCACTGTAGAATAGCTGCGGAGCACAACCGAGGTCCGAGGAGGTGTCGATGAAGCACGCCTGGTGTCCCTGCGAGAACGGCTTCTGCGAGTGTCGCGGGATCGATGGTGTCTGCGTCGGCGGTGCTGTCTGCCGCTGCTTGCAGGTCGTGCTCGGCTGCGCGTGTGTCGACGGCGTCTAGTGCTCGCGGTGCGAGTCCTGCTGCGTGTGGGTGAATGCCGTCGTCTGCGTGGCAGCGGAGGATGATGGGGGGAAGTACGGGTTGCGAGCTGGTCCAGTGTCTGCCGATCCCGTATCTGGGGGTGGTTGTGCGGGTGGTACTGTATTGACGGAAGGGGTGTTGGCTGTGTTTGTTGGTTGTTGTTGTTGGGGCGTCATTGCCGGTGTCTGCGGGGCAGTGTGTGCAGCATCGGCAGTGGGAACACTGGTGGGGTGGGGTTGTGGAGCTTGTTGAATTGTTGTTGGCGGCGGTATGTGGGATTGTTGAATGGGTTGTGTGGGAGGGATGTTGCAAGGTGCAAGTTGAGGTTGTGGGGCAGGTGGTGCAAAAGGAAAGTTGAATGTGGTAGGTTGGGCCTGATGCTGTGTCGAAGCAGATGGGCTCATGGGAAAAGCTGTTGGATGGGTAGGCAAAAGAGCAGGATTCATGAGCGGTGTGGGTTGTTGTGACATGAATTGCTGGGGTGGAGGTTGTTGTGGCATCTGGGGTTGTGGTGTGCTGAGATGTGTGTAGATCGTCGGATGCTGTGGAATAGGAGCGGTGTGTCCACACGGCATCATGGGGAAGCCGTGCGTTTGCTCAAGAGGAATCGTAGTGGGTTGTGTCGGCAGTGTGGGCTGCTGAGTGGCAGCAATGCCGGTTGGCATCATTGCTGGGTAGCTTTGAGACTGCGGTACCCAGGTGTTCTGGTGAAATTGATTAAGCACGGGTCGGGCTGTTGGTGCATATGGTGTTGCTGGTGGCTGCGCGGCAAAATAATCCGGCCACATAGCTGCAACGAAGCGGGTGAAACACACACAGTTGCACAAGCAAAGTGCAGGCTGTCCTGATTGTCCCTGCTGGACTGATTTGAGAGGTCGTAGACGGAGAGAAGGAAGGTGGAGGGCCGAGTACTCTCCGGAGAGAGCGCTGCTTCACTTGCTGTAGACATCTTTACCACGTCTGCACTCATGTCAGATGCACATGCCCTTGCAGTCCCTGAGGAATAAAGAAGTGAAAAAACGGGGCAGAATAGAGAGGGCCTGTTCATTAGACGCACTTTACCGCATTAGCCGTCCCTTACTGCACCTGCACTCATGTCAGACTCACATGCGAGCATCAGAGAGAGAGAGATAAAGTAGCATCTGGAGAATCTGAACGATCTGAACGAAGGCTGAACACCCGGTTCATCACCGGTCTCCCCGGAGGGTCACCACGGCGCCATGACGGAAAGCCGTTGCTCTGGAGTCTCATAGACCCACGCTGATCACACTGATGGATTCGGCCAAGAGTACGAGTGCAAGAGGAAAAAGAGAGGCATGTTGTTCATGTTGCAAAAGCTTGTCAGATTGTGGCAACCGTACAACTTGTTTGTTGTCGAATCAACCGCCAAAAGTGGCAACTGAAAACTCTCTAATCTTGGCACAGGGGCCTTCTAATCGGGCTGGCACAGGGGCCCCAGCTCAATTTTGTGCAGGTACAAGGTTTGGCGTCCCAAACCTCTTCCCATGGTGTTGCTAGCTTCGTTGGCCAGCGTCACAACACCATGCGCTGGCGGCTGCTACAGTGGGACCCCCTGCAACATTTGATTCGGTAAAATGTCAAATGTCTGATTGAGTTGTAGAGCAAAATTGCAAACAGTGTAGGAGTGACCCTCTGCTCCCATGTGCTAGGGAGGTTCACCACACACACACACACACACACACACTACACACACAGAGCACACACACAGACACACACAGACACACACAGACACACACACAGACACACACAGACACACACAGACACACAGACACACAGACACACACACACACAGACACACAACACACAGACACACACACACACACACAGACACACACACACACACCACACACACACACACGCACAGACACACACAGACACACACACACACACACAGGACACACACAGACACACAGAGACACACACACACACACACACAGGACACACACAGACACACAGACACACACACACACACACACACAGACACACAGACACACACACACACACCCACACACACACACACAACAACACACACACACAGACACACACACACAACACACACACACACAGCCACCACACACACACCACAAGACACACACACACACACACAGACACACACACACACACACAGACACACACACACACACAGACACACACCACACAGACACACACACTACCCAGACCACACACACACACACAGACACACACACACACACAGACACACCACACACACACACAGACACACACACACACAGACACACACACACACACAGACACACACACACACACAGACACACACACACACAGACACACACACACACACAGACACACACACACACAGACACACAGACACACACAGACACACACACACACAGACACACACACACACACACAGACACAAAAGAAGAAGAAGCCACACGAAATCGTTTGATCGGGTGGTTTTTGCGAAGAAAATAAAATGAGAAAAGCAGCTTAATGAAACAAAACAAATCAACACAAACACAAAAGAAGAAGAAGCCACACGAAATCGTTTTTTGACGCGTTTGCGAAGAAAATACAATGTAGCACCCAACTTTGAAGGCTTCCGAAACCTCTCTTCACCCTTCTAGCCTCTTCAAGCCCCCTTCAAAGTTCCCCCTTCAATCCGTAGCCTTTTGGCTCAAGGCGGCGACATACGTCGCCGGCCAGGTGACGGGATGAAATGATCTCCGGTGGTAGTACGCCATGGCGGTCAAATTGTTCCACACGCACTCCGTGGTCAGCGGCGTGGGCACAGAAATCCATCGGTCCATCTCTCTGGCTTTGGCTTCCATTCAGCATGCGATCTTGGGGATGGAGCAGAAGAAGCCACACGAAACCGCTTTGTGGTGGTTTTTGCAAGAAATCAAATAAAGACAAAACAAAGAAAAAGATTGTCAATGACGAAGAGTCTTTCTTCTCAAGGGGGCTTCAGAAGGACATGAAGTCTCCTACAAGAATGCTAAACTACCGGAGGGCATTATCCACTGCGAAGATCACTTCCCCAACAGACTTACATGGTACTGCCCAACACTGTATCACAGTGCCATTCACAAAACATTCCTCGACAAAGAGATCTTCAAGATCTCCTCCAACCTGCCACTACAGCACCATTTTGACGTCTACACAGACATCTGCAATCTCTTACCCTCCTACACATGGGCTTTCCCGCAATGGGGACGCATCCCACGCGCTTACATCTTGCCCAAGCGCAAAAAACAGTTTTCAAAAGGCCGCCCGATAGTGGCGTTCATCGACACTATGGGCAGAAAACTTTGGGAAGCCCTAGCGGACGTGTTACAGCTGATGACTTATCAGGCATGTCCCGATTCTTTTCATCAGGGCGACGGTATCACCCAACTACAACAAACAGCGCGCTTCCTTCAGCAAAAGCACAAAACACACGACACAACAGAATACATCCTATACAATCAGGACCTGGCGGGATTTTTCACATCAGTCGACAAGGACCGATTTCTCTCGGCCTACAGCATACTCTCCCGATGGTACCGGGGGAAAAATCCACTACACTCCAACAAATTTTACATTGATCACTCACAAAAAGACCCCACACATCGAGTCCATCGTGGCAAAAGCAGACAAAAACAACAAGAAGCCTCATCAGGCAACAAGCTGTGTATTCAGCTCCAACACATTCCACAGCTCATCACTGCAGTTTTGATGCTCAACTAAATTACAGTGGGCACAACGCTCATCGAACAATTTCGTGGAGCACCCATGGGATCACCATGCAGCCCAGCCTTATGCAACATCGTAGTAGCAGTCGAAGAACAGTGTTGGCATCACACGTACAAGCAACTTTTCACCAATCACAAGCACTTTCCCAGCACCACACACAAAGATCACACAATCTATTTCGCAACCAGATACGTCGACAACCGTGTCCTTCTTTTACCAAAGCACTTGACACGATTACCTCCTTTTGTACAGCTCACAGCTGCAACCTTTTACAAACCACCGGTCCAGCTTGAAACTGAACCGGCAGATGTTTTCCTTGGCTTCGCTGTCAACCCACATCACAGCAGCCTCACTTACCAGTGCAACCTACATCAGGCCGACATTCTACATCCGCAAGCGGCCACATCCAGCGCAACACTTCGAAGCAGCTATGAGGCACGCACCCGTATGATCCGACGGGTGACCACGCCCAGCAATGAAGCCAAACATGCCATTCAAGCCATGCGCGATTTGTACATTGCGGCCGGCTACGAGGATCGACAGCTGTAAGGAAAACAACAGGCACCGTTGCTCAGAGTTGCATTCATGTAACTTCAAGCACTTGCATTTGCGCCTTACAGTTGAGTTGCACCGCAGCCGTTTTCAGGGTTCTGTATTTCCAACATGTATAAAAGTGCCATGACGGGCAGATTGCAGCCTCGGCACAAAGCGCTGGGAAACCGACCTCCCCAGTCGGCTTTCTCCAAGCAAAGCAAACGCGGCCGCCATCAGCCATCCACACGCAGCACAGATCCACCGACAGCTGCACTCCGGTCTCAGATACTACGGGTGGCCGAACAACAGGAGGAAGAACAACAAGATGATCAACAACATCAGGAGCCAACAGAAGATCCTGAGGAACTCGGACAACCTCACGTTCCCGGACCAGCGACTCCTCCGGGAGCACCACCGGGGACAACAAGCACCACTGAGATTATTAATTTACTGCATCAGTTTCACAATTCGTTGCTTGAGTCGAATAACAAGCTTGAGCGCTTGATACAACAAGCCACGACAGTTTTGACGACTCAACATGAAGCCACTACCGCAATTATGGCTTCGTGCAAACAGCAACTCGATATTCTCGAGAGTCTGCTGAGGCAGAACACGCCAGACTGGTCCTAAGTGTGGACGAGACAATCAGAGCGTCAAAAGATGCATTTCTCCATGCATGTTGTCGCAACAGTTACACATTGGTTCACTTCTGTCTTGCATTTGCAACCACAAGTGCTCCAGCAACAGTTTTGATTGTAGCCAGCTTCTTATCAGTCTTCCATCAGGAAGCCATGAGCGATGCATCCAATCCGACACAGACCACAACTACAGACAATCAGGAAGCACGTCGAGAAGCTCTCAGCCGGGCTCTGTTTGAGATTTTGACGGAACACCGAGAGCACGATTCTGAGAACAACAGTGAGGGCTCCATGTTCAGCGACGAGACATTCCGCGATCAGCTGGCTGAGTTTATTCTGCAAACAACTCAACAAATTGCAGAATTGAAAGATCGAGTTGACAGACTCGAAGCACTGATTCAACAGTAAAGACTGTTGGTCAGCATACAGCACAGGCGAAATCTACCACTGTGCGAAATCAAAGACATGTTGCTTACACTACATGATGCAGTTTGAATTCTGCACATCTTTTGCATTGCACAATGAGCGTTGCCATTCATACAATGTTGACCGCAGCCATTTAAGACCAGCTCGTTTTGATACAATCATGGAGCGACGCACTCGATCCAGATCTCCACGCGCAGCGGAATGGAGATGGCATTGGGCCACAAACGGCTCTTCATGGTGGCGAGAATACTTCATCGCCTCCCAGGAGTGGATTCGCAACCACTCACAAGCACAAGATCGACGTGCAACACCCTCCGGCACCATTACGCAGGAGGTGGAATCCGACACCACCACACCTACTTCCAACAAGAGAAAGAGATCTCGCACTCCATGAGTACCAGGCTGAGTTGATAATTCATTGCACATTTGCTGCTTACAGCAGTCACCTCATACAGCAAAGCTGTACGTTCACATCTACTCAAGTGAAGATGTGGAACCCTCCTTAAGAGCATCAGCAAACAATCCGATTTGCAATTGTTCCATGTTGGCATTTGCCGTATAGTGCGACTAAATCACACAACACATGTTTTCGATTGCCTTCCGCAGCCATTTATTCACTCATTCATATACAGTTGCTATGGCATCACAACAGGAAGCTGATGACATCAGCTCTTGGGGATCTGACGAACTCGAGGCTTTCCTTACAAAGGACGCCTCACAGCATCAGTCGACTTCAAGCAACATTTTGGCAGTTAGTGCAAGCGACACGACGACACCGCCGACGACTCTTGACACAGCAACAACAACAGGCCCCGCAGCCAATTGCTCATCCAGCCACAAGAAGCCCAAGAAACGCAAACTTGCGGCTCAAAAGACCAAGAAGAAGAAAGACAAGAAACGCAAGCCACCACGTACTAATGCATCTTCAGCATCATCTACACGGAAACAACGTCACAGACAGAGGAAGACAACAAGGCGAACGAGAACACCCTCTTCGCGCTCAACGTCATCAGCTCCACCTACGGCAACATCAAGCAGAGTCGATGACCGTTGCCGCTCACCTTCTCGTGAGCCTTGGTCTTCAGATTCCATTGCACCTTATGACTTGGTGCACCCAATTACTATGTACAAACGTTCTAAGACCGCTTGTGCTAAGATGCTCGTACGAGCGGGATACAGATGCCATTGTCACTTCAAGGTGAGGAGCGAGTGTCCCTCCAGGTCTCCCACAGGACTGTGAATATTTTCTGTGAGATCCTGGATCACCAAGGCCTGAAGCAGTGCCGCAAAAACAATGCACTGCCACACATAGTTGCGACATTCTCTCTTTATTGCTTCACATTTATATTGGTTCGCCCGACTTTTCGCAGCTTTTTCAGGTAGTAGCAGCCACCCAATCCACACCATGCCAAAGCGAAAGGCCACTGAAGCAGGCCTCCCATGGTATTCTATGCGAAGTCAGTGTTTTCGGATGACGGTCCAAATACCACCTGACCGCATCACCAGGGACAAACACATGTCCATACACGTCGTGCTTTGTCTTGGCGACACCGTACTTCAAGCACGGAAGATCTTCTCCTATCGCATCAAGGAGATTACAGGAAGAACACCAGAGATTTCTGCATTCTTCTTCGAACAAAATCGACGACGATTACATGATTGGGATTCGGTCACTACTTTGACCACTTTGTTGCCCGTGCTTTTCGTTAGGACAATTTCCGATCAGGAATTGCGACAGGCACCCGGACGCTGCTGACGGCAATAAAAGAGCGCCTTTTATCGAGTGATTCATGCTATCTGCATCCAGCAACAATTTTCACGCCCCAACAGGGGCTGTGTGTGTGTGAACCTCCCTAGCACATGGGAGCAGAGGGTCACTCCTTCTATCTTGCATTTTCATGGAGTTTTTGCGAAACACATGTGGTCAAACACTTTAACATTTGCAGGGGGCATGCGGCCATTACGCAAACGCATGCCAACGAAGCTATGCGTAATGGTGGATACCAGACCTGATCAGTCTGGCGTACCTGCAAAAATGAGCTGGGGCCCCTGAGCCAGCAAGATTAGCGGGCCCCTGTGCCAAGATTAGAGAGTTTTCAGTTGCCACATTTGACGGTTGATTTGACAGCAAACCAGTACAACATGCCTCTCTCTTCTTCTCTTGCACTCGTACTCTTGGCCGAATCAGTCAGTGTGATTGCGTGGGAGGCTTGTAATTGTGTTTTGTTTCACTAACTAGTAAGTTTGCTTTTCTGATTTTATTTTCTTTGCAAAAACCACCCCATAAAACGATTTCGTGTGGCTTCTTCTTCTTCTTCTTGTTTTGTGTGTGTGTGTGTGTGGCGGCCCGCAGGAGTGCTTAGGAATACCAGGGTTGTCGGCTGCAGTGTGGCGGCGGGAGTGCTCGGGAACACCAGGGTTTTTTAAGGCTTTCGCTCGGGTTCTTTAGGTTTTAGGATTCGCGTGTAGGAAGGACAAGGCGCTAGGGTGGGGCGGGTGGGGATGTTCGAAGTAAAATCATTTTTTCTCTGGAGACTAAGAGCTGCTATGCAAGGCCAACATACGCCAAAAAAATACCAGATCACCAAGCATCTTTAAAGTTTGCTTTGGAACAGTGGATTCTTGCCGGGTTTCGAAAGGACGTAGGTAAGCGGCTTTCGAAGATTTACGAAAAGGATATCTCAGTTCGTTGGGCGGGTCATACTCATGTCTGTGTATGCCTACCATCGTAGAGGTTGTGGAAATTTGGCACTCACGCAGAGGACTTTCTGCATTGATATCGGTGTGGCGATCTTCAAAACAAAGAGAGTTGCTGCCAGACTTGAGAACTTTCCCGTGGGCAGGCGGGCAGTAACAACTGTGGTCGCGTGTTTGTGATAGTCGGGGTATGATTGTCAAACATCTGTGGCGATGTGGTTTCAGAGGTTAAGGGGAGCCCGTGTCCGGCACTTTCGTTGGTTTTGGATGCGTCCAGTGATTCGCTAGCCGGAAGTGGAGGCAATCGGAAGGACGGTATAGTACAAGGTGCGCACTTCAATGCTTGCTGATTGCCGCATTTTTTGTTGCACTAGTTGCGTGTCAGGCAAAGCAATACATGTTTTCATGCACTGATCGCACATTGCTCTGTGAATCAAGCCCATATGAATTTTCAAAGCTGTGGGTAATGTTGAAAACCCAAGCCGACATGTGCCAAGCTCGATGGATTGATTTTGGATTCACTGCAGATCCCATGGTGGCATCACGCTGTCGTCGATGTTGTGTTGCGCTGGCAGTTATGACCGCAATATCCGCGCTTGTCAGTGAGGTTGCGGGGTGCAAATCAAGCATGCATGCATGCATGCATTCCCAGGGATTGTATGATGTTCGTTTCACCAGATTCCTTCAATATGCCGTAGGCTTGTGGTTTTCAGCTTCAAAGCCGTGTGTTGTCCTGAGCAGCAGATTGCAGTCCTTGTCGTCCACATCGAATTCCGACAGCCCTTGTGCCGAAATTCACAAGGTCAGTCCAAGCCGAGTTAGTGCGTGCGCCTCAGGCCCTGTCTTCGTCGTGTGGCTTCGTGTCTCCTGGTGGCTCTGGACCCCGTGGTGGGGACCGGCAAAGCACAGCCGAGAAAGAGCGAAGCGACGAAGGCCTGTGGCACCTTTGTCTTCGCAATGATATGTGCAAGCAGTGTGCAGGGTCCAAGTCAAGAAGTATCAATCCGCCATTCCCATATCACCGGACGGCATAGCCGAAGTCCACACACTTTGTCTTCACGCGCTGCTGTGCTCGAAGACGAAGTAGTCAATGTTGTTATTCATCTTGTTTCGGGTTTCGTTGGGCTTTCGGACGTCGTGTCCTCCAATGGTGTCGTTGATCCTGAGAGTTTTGCAAGGACGCCTGGAAACAATTTCTTGGCTACAGAGAAACTGGGAAGGCTCCTTGTTTTGATGGAGGCTGTTCGTAATCTCATGTCATTGGTTGCATTTGTGAAGACCAAGCCAGATTGAGAATTGATTCGTTTCAGTACGTGAAACAAAAGACTTGAGCAGCCAACGTGAACACCGAACATGTGTAGCATGATCAACTGGGTTTTCAATATCCGTTTGCCTCAGGTTTCAATGCGACCTATAGCAAACTTTGGACCGGTGAGCAGCTGACCGCGGATGACGTTCAGCGAGACCTGGATGTCACTTTCGCAATGTCATTGGCAATAGGCAGGCCTTGTTGAAGTAAGTGTGTGTGTGTGTGTGTGTGTGCGTGTGTGCGTGCCTGTGGCCGTCCCTCTGTCCCTCCGTCCGTCTGTGCGTGCGTGCGTGCGGCGTGCGGCGTTCGTGCATGTGATACGGAGCCCACCTAAAGCCTCTACCCCTCAAAGCTTAAGCCGCGAAGCCCTCAACTCGAAACGCCAAAGCGTATCCTTGAGCCGGTGGCCGCTCTTGCTTGTTCGCGGCATCTGGTGGAGCACACCGAATGGTTTGTTGCTCGCTGGACGCCCGCGTTGGTACATTGCTCAAGCATTCTTTGATAGTTTTGTACATTTTTCCTCCGCGACCCGCATGGCCACTGCGCAGTCCGCGCACGTCTGCCGGCCGCAGGAAGCAAGCCCCGGAAGTTTTTGTCTTGTGTGGTGTTACGAGCGGTGCAACAAAGCCGACCAGGGCCAGACTTTGATCGAACTACAGGAAGTTGCTGCGAGCTTCGGCTCGAATCTGGTGCTTTACAAGAAGTCAACAGGGTTTCTCAACTGGCTTGAGAGGGCAACTGAGCCTGTTTTTCTCCTTGCAGATTGGCGTGAGGCAAAGCCCATTTTTGATGGGGTGAACCTGCTGACAACTGCACGATCACAGCAATTCCATCTTGAGATGTGCATCCTGGCTCAGTCGAATAAGACGTACCGTCGAGCTTCAGAGTGGGCCGCTCTGATCCGCGAAGGTGGTGGCAGGAGCATCAAAGTGCTGGATGGCTATTCGCGCGAGGGCGTCGAACAATTTATCATGCAGAGTATTGAGGACGTTCATGCTTCATGTGACGGGCGTGCAGACCTCAATCCAGCTTCCTGCCCTACTTTTCACACTCGTGATGTTGATGCCAGTTCGGTGCGCTCATTTCAAGAAGCCGGGACAACCAGCCTACAACTTTCCGAAGGGTCGGCATCTGCTTCAGCCTCTGCGATATCCCTGGCGAGCTTGATCCAAGCAGTGCAAGATCCAGACGAGGCTGCAAGACTAGAGGAGATGATTCAGCGCACAATGTGGCAGCAACCCTATGAAGACTAAGGACTGCAGCGCAAGACTGTAGCCAGTCTCCGCCATCCAGTTAATTGAATTCGATCGAATCTTGCAATGCAGGGAGTGTTCTTGCTGGAGGAGGTTATGATCCCGGATGAAATCCTCCACTTGATGAAGGGGTTGGGGGTTTGGCAGGTAGTGCTACACTGCTACACATCTTGTTCGCAATAGTGGAGGCTGCGGGGTCAGAGCATGTACCTTATCTTGCAGGGTATCGGGGGTGTGCAGCCAGCTTGTGACATGAAATATTCTTTGGAGCACATCATCATCTGGCATTTTCCTCAACGGCATTTGCTGCTGGAGAGCCCAGCTTTGAATTTTCCAGGCATGTTGAGACGGTGGGCTGCAAGGGTTTGGACACGATAACAGTAAGAGGTTAGGTTCGGCATGGGCAACCAGCGGGCTGTTGTGCTGCGCTGAATCCAGAATGGATTGCAAAGCGCCGTTGCCAGACGAGTTTAACTTGAGTGTCAGCCGGGTCGAGCCAAAAGCCACGTGTTGTGAATTTCATGTTGGGAATGTCAGATTGGGGATGTCAAACGTGCAGCTGATTCCAGGCGTCTTAGAAACAGTCAAGACAGTTGGAAAGAAGCCATGAAGTGAAACGTTTGATTCTATGCAAGCTTAGTTAGGTGGCCAATGCTTTTTTGGGGAAAGTTCGAGGGTGCCTGTGCATACCATCAGGCCTGAGCCAGCTCCTCAACAGCTCTTCCCTGATCCACAGACAAACCCTGGAAGACAGTGTTCCCGTGCGCCAAATTAACGTTGGAGTTTCCGCTTCGGGGACGGAGTAGCCAAACAAGGATGAGGGTCAAACCGTTCCTGACCAGGCATCTTTGATTCGTACGTGCGTGTCGCGCCACCGGCACAGCCACCGGATTGTGTGGCACTGCTGCAAGCTGGTGTGTTGTTCGGGAGAGAGATCACGATCAACTTCAATAACCCTCAGCGGCCTCAAGCCTCGACCTCGTAGATCTTTACCTCGTGCAGTTTCAGCAGTTTGTGTCTAGGTGTTGCTGATTCGTTTATCGACGAGCAAGCCAAAGACGTGGTGACACGATGCCGACTACTGAGGCCTAACGGTGCCTTAACAGGTTGGATTGGGCGAGTCCCCGGCCCAATAGTTGTTCAAATACAGCTTTTGCATTGAACCAACAAGCCAAAGGTAGCCAAGGAAATGCAGTTGGCCCCTTGCAGCAGAATTTTGAACACTTTAGGATAGGGATGTGCCGCGATGATCAGGTTTCGGTCCCGCCTGGTCCTAAATGTGGTAAATGTTGCAGTCCTGCCAAAACCAGTAGGTGCTGCATGCAGGCGCAGCAAGTGTCAGGCGAAACAGGCCAAAGAAGCTTTCACGACGCCTGATCTGTGCAATAGAGCTATTATAAAGCCCCTATTGGCTGGGGTAAACCGATCCGGTAGATCAGCAACGGCATGTACACTATCCTGCGGCACTCAGCAAATCTGTAAGCAGAGCGAAGGTATCTTACAATACGCGTGGAACGTGCTGCCCTTCCCTCGCATGTGACTTGCTTGAAGTGCTGGAGGGATGATGCAAGACGCAGTTGCGGTAGCTCGGTGACAATGATTTCGTTCCATTGAGGCTACAAGGACCTGCCCATAGGCCTCAAGATATATGTCACGTCACTTGGCAGAGTTGAAACTTTTCATCGCAGCCGATTGGACCTTAACGCAACTGCCATGAGCATGCCGGGGCGTGTTCTATCATGGTCGCACCACAGAATGACGTCTGTTAGAGCTGTGCTGGCGTACCCATTGTCTTTTCGGTACGCAGCGTCGCGTTTCTGCATGCGATGTCAAGTTCGTGTACAGTGTAGAGCATGAATGAGAGCTCGTACCCGCAGCATGAACCCTGAAAACGCAAGTGGCAAGACCTCGTCAGATCACAATTACGCTATGGCCGCCTGGCCGCTTCGTGAAAGCCGCAACCAAAGACCAGACTTAGAAACATTCGCATCCGCAAGCAGCTCCTCGCAAGATTCTGTTTTGGGCCCTCGGGATGCTCCAGTGTCTCTTCCCGCAAGAGCAAGCAGACTTATTTGTAAAGAGCCGTTTCATTACCAGACGCCGATACCTCTGTGAATTTAGAGCCGGTCACACTTGCTATCTTTATGGTGCGACCTTTCAGCATGCTCGTGCATCGGTTGATACAGCTAGCCACCACAACTTCGGAGACAATTCAAAATTCGCCGTCCGCCTTGGCTGTGTTTGTGCGCAACAAATGACCATTACGACTTTGCTGTTCCTTCTTTGTATTCACTGTTCAGGGTTGCTCAAAACGCCAAGCTTCACACCCACCTGGAAAGAGTCCGCGATTCGACTGATACTGAAGCACGTTTTGCCGAAGCAGTCAATGTGTGCAGGCTGCTCCTTCTTTTGGCCATGCGCGGCGCTGTGCGGATGATCAGCGAAAATCCGTCTTTGAGTGCTAGCAACTTGGCCTACCGGTGCTGAGGCTTCTGCCAGCAGTAGGACAAAACTCAAATTACCCCCGTGATGGTAAAGCAGTCACGACTCGACTCGAAGTTCGGCAATGTGATCCCAAGCAGTTCGTGAAGCCGGCATCGAAGATATAGGGCTTTGCGGCTTAGCAAATGAGGATAGGGGATAGGACTGTGAACCGTGTCATAATGGTTTTTCATCCATTGTAAGACGAGTGCGACTGTGTTGATCCACGGCCTTGATCCAGCTCGCGTCCTTGTCCTTGGCAGTTTGCATTGCATTTGATTGAGTGTCATGGGTTGCTAAGCATTGGCTGACGTCCAAGGTAATGCTGGGAAGTGCTTATTTGTGCTGGCCGTTGCTGCACAAGTACTTACCACTTTGCTTCTTGGTGCTTACATTAGGCAGAGGCAGTACAGGTATGGTGGAGGCGTGGGAACCGACAGTACTGACTCATGCCTGCTTATCATGGCAATTAGGGTCTGGTGTCAGCCGTTTGCCCATTGCACCGAGGTACACATAGTCGGCACACCCAGGTTGAGAAGCAGATGTTCAGGCCGCCAGGTACTTGTGGCAGAGCCATGTCTGAAATCCTGCAAATCCGATTCGGCTTCGAGCTAGGAGGCTCGGGCGCCGTTTCATTGGAGCCTTGAAGCATCAGGCTTGCAAACACAGGTGGAAGTTGAAACTTCACTTGTGGAATGTTCAACTGATTTGAGGTGGCGGTATTCCCGCACTGGAGGAATCCCACCCTGAAGGAAGTAGAGTCTCAGGAGCACCCTGTGCGGGTCGCTTTTCCTGCCTGGGTCTCAAGTTTTCGTCCGTGAGGCTGTTCGACCTCTGAGCTGCTTCTGCCGTTGCAACCAGGTTTGCATAGCATTTTGGGATTGTGGGTCTCGAATTGGCTCAAAGATTCACGGCAGTCCGAGCAATGGACCATGCGCATTTGGCACCCGCAGCCGGTAGGTTGCTACTGGATCAGAACAAAAGCTTCCGCGCACCCATGGCAATCAAGTCGGGAATGTCAGTTGGAGCTGCTGAGACCACACAGCCGGGAGTGAGATAGTGCATGTCTGTCATGCCTCGCAGGGTTTTCAAGGCGAAGCCAAGTTGAAATCGCATCCTACAACTTCCCAGTGTCCTTGCCGGGACAGTGAAGCCGCACGATCGGCAGTGTCAGAGTGGACCAGACTCAAGCGACACCGTTTATGCCCTATTTTCGAATCTTTCTCTTGTTCAGCACGTGCCTTGATTGACGTGAAGCTCCAGAAGTGTCGGGAAGTCTCACTGTTTGTACTTAGTCTTCTCTGACTTGTGCCATGGATGGTCATGGCTGGGCAGATGTGTCGTCGATCCCGTTTGCATGCCACCAGTGTGGTGCAGGTGCCGGTAACGTTTGCTTCGTCAGACACTCATGAGATGGCCAAAACAAGACACTTTCCCGCAGGTTCTTTGGGCTGGGGCCTGGGCCATTGCATGGCTGGGCCGGCCGCTCTCATTGGAGAGATCGCTTCCGCTGGCTTCGGTGCCTTGGAAGAGTTTGGCGAAGCCGTTGTGTTTGGCTCGCAAACTGTCATGCACCTCCTTCATTCTACTGCTACGCGGCCCGCCTCGGCTGGCGGCTCCAGTAGTGCCAGCAGCGGCGCCCAGGGCAGGAAGGGGCAAGGAGAACCGAAGGGGAAGAGGAATGGAAAAAACACGCGCGCGAAAGCAGCGGGAAGATGGAAAAGGCGGGAAGATGAAAACGTGGTGGGGGAAGATGGAAAAGTGGTAAATGATGGACAAGGAAAAGAAGGAAGTGGGGCAGAAGGAAGAGGAGCAAGGGGAAGGAGGGAGCTTGGGGCAGGAAAGCAGCGGGAAGATGGAAAAAGGAGAAAAGGGCAAGGACGGTCAGAAGCAGCTGGAGCAACAAAACAGGAACGCGCGAACGAAGCACAGGAAGGAAGGACGGAAAGTGTTGAAGGACGCGGGGGGCAAAAGTGAGAGCAGGGCAGGAACAAAGCAGGAAAACGAAGGAACGTTAAGGAGGAAGCAAGGAAACCAAAGGGGAAAAACGCTGAAGAAACAAGCACGCGAACTAAGCACAGGAAGGAAGGATGGAAAGTGTAGAAGGACGCATGGGGCAAAAGTGAGAATAGGGCAGGAAGGGGCAAGGAGAACCGAAGGAGAAGAACAATGGAAAAAACACACGAGCGAAAGCAGCGGGAAGATGGAAAAGGCGGGAAGATGGAAAAGCAGCGGGGGAAGAAGGAAAAGTGGTAAAAGATGGACAAAGAAAAGAGGGAAGCGAGCGAAGGACAGGAAGGAAGGGTGGGAGATGGAAAGCAGCGGGAAGATGGAAAGTGGCGAAACAGGACGAAAGGGAAGGAAGAACGCTTGGAAGGCAGGGTAGGGCCCGCCCGGGGGGCGGGGGCACAGGGGGGGGGGTCGAAATTATCAACAAATTGAGGGGTAGGGGGTGGGAAGGTGAGAAAGGGTGAAAATCACGGGTGGCAGGACGGAAGCCGGGCAAGGAGGTCGAAAACAAGCGCTAAAAGCGGGATGCCAGAAAACCGGTGTGACATTTGCTGAATACCAGCAACTGCAGCTGCAGTTGAAACGTCTGAGCGCAGCGAAATTGCAGCCTTTGCAGTGTGTCCTTGGTTTTGCTGACATGCTTGTCGGAGATGCTCATTTACGCTGCTGTCAGCAGTCACGCCGCGAAGACAAGGAAGAAGGAACAGAATACCAGACAGCAAGTCAGAAGCAGCTGGAGCAACAAAACAGGAAAACGAAGAAACTTCAACGAGGAAGCAAGGAAACCAAAGGGGAAAAACACTGAAGAAACAAGCACGCGAACGAAGCACAGGAAGGAAGGACGGAAAGCGTAGAAGGACGTATGGGGCAAAAGTCAGAACAGGGCAGGAAGGGGCAAGGAGAACCGAAGGAGAAGAGCATTGGAAAAAACACGCGAGCGAAAGCATCGGGAAGATGGAAACGGCGGGAAGATGGAAAAGTAGCGGGGGAAGAAGGAAAAGTGGTAGAAATGGACAGAAAAGAAGGAAGTGGGGCAGGAAAAAGGGGAAAGAGAAGGAGGGAGCTTGGGGCCGGAAAGCAGCGGACAGGTGGAAAAAGAAGAAGAAGGCAAAGAACGTGGAAGAGGAACGCTTGGAAGAAGAAACGACAGGGTAGAAAAAAAGGAAGACAAGAGAAGTGGGCCGGGAAGTAAGCAATGGAAAAAAAACACGAGCGAAGGACAAGAAGGAAGGGTGGGAGGTGGAAAGCAGCGGGAAGATGGAAAAGTGGCAAGAGATGGATAAGAAAGAGAAAAAGGAAGTGGGGCAGAAGGAGGGGGAAAGCAGTGGGGTGGAAAAATGAGGAAAAGAAAGGAAGAACGCTTGGAAGGGGGGGAAGGGCCAGCTTGGGGGGGAGGGGGGGGCGGCCGGGGGGGGGAGCTGGGGCAGGGGGGAAGCCAGACCAGGTGGAAACAGAAAAAATCAGCAACGAGGGGAGGAGGGGGGGGAAGGTGGGAAATTGTGAAAATCACGGGTGGCAGGAAGGAAACCGGGCAAGGGGGTCGAAAACAGGCGCTAAAAGCGGGTGGAAGTTTGCATTTTGGGGTGCAGGGGTTACTTAGTATTAACCATCAAAACGCCAGAGGCCTTTGGCCTCGGCGGATATCTTTCAAAGACTGGCTTCGTGCCCAGCAGGAGTGCAGCTGCGTAGGAGCAGCAACTAGAACCGGCAAACACCTGACTGACACAGCAGCTGACTGCAATCCGGCAAATCAGACGTGTGCATCCTTCATCTGGCAACGGCAACAGCCTGTGCGATTCGTGCGTCGAGGTAAGCGCAGGGTTCGAAGAGCGCTTCTTGATGTGGCGCGAGGTCCTCAATCTGTTTTGAAACCCATATCAGGGGTGAAGATGGGCGACAGCAGTATGCAAAGTCTGAACGGTACAGTGCATCCCAGATGCCAGGCTGCGAAGCAGCATCCTGTTCCGAACCGCCCACCGTACATTGCCTGCACGGAGGCAGGCATTGACGAAGCTGGAAGACTCGGCGCAAAGAGGTCGGTGAATCTTTTGATTAAGCATCACAGAAGTCCCCGGGCCGAAATCACATTGATCGGAATTGTGAAGGATCCAGGGCGGCTCATCGTGGGAGTCCATGTATTTGTGTGTACGTATGTTTGTGTGTCGGTATGTCGGTATGTCTGTATGTCCGTCTGTCCGTGCGTCTGTGCCTCTGTCTGTTTGTCTGTCTGTATGTACGTAGTGGTGCATGCGTGATTCTTTGGCATGCATCTCCTCCCGAAATCAGGTCAAGCCGGTGCTCCAATTGTTTTGCCGTCCATCCCGTTCTCTTGTTTGTTGTTCTCGTGGAGGCAGCCTCAGTGCGTGCAGCAACTTGTCGGCGGCTTCTGCGGACATGGCCAGGAGCAACTGCGTGACTGCATGCTTCTGCTCGAGGCCCGATGCACTGCCTGCACCTGAGCAGGAGGCCCCGTGGAGGACTTTCGCTCCGTTGTCGGAGGCCTCAGTGGCTTCGACAGCCTCGAAGCCCTTTCCAAGGCCCAGGCACTGCCTCCACTAGCAGCAGACAGCAGACTTTATGCTGACTCGACGGAGGGATGAAAGCGGTCTGCAGGTTGGGGTTCGAAAAGTCACGCTTTTCGACATCAACCGGACACAGCTGCTCTACGGCGAGCTGATCCTGGAGCTCCTGTGTCTGGCGAGTTCTCGTGATGCCTTCCTGGCGAATCCCGTCTGCAACCAAAGCGTTTGGCGCCAGCCATGCCATGTCACCCCCGGTGCCTGCGATCTCAGGTCCCTCTTCGGGCGCTCGGAGAGGAAGTTCGGCAGAGTGCTTGGAGCGCCTTTTTGACAATTGAGACATCGAAGCCGGTTGCGGCTCCATTATCCTTGTGCAGTGCCCAGTGCCGCAGTCCGCCAAGGCTTCAAACATGATGGACTTTCTCGATTTGCCGGTGGACAGAGACATCGAGTCTTCGAGCGGAGCTCAGGCTTCGGGCATGGTGCGGTGCGGTAATTTCTCGGCCGCTCCCATGATCTGAAGGGTCCCAGGAGCCCCAGGTTCGGAGACGCAGTGGATGGGCCACATGGGCCAGGATGAAAAGAAACCCTTTGTGCAGTTCGGGGCCAGGGACAACGAATCAATGCCGCACTCAAGTGTCATCTCGGAAACATCGTTTGGACATCGCAAAGAAGAGGCCGGTTTGCATGCTGGTCCGCCCGTCCATTCGTTTGTCCGTGTCAGTAAAGCTTCTCGGTGCACCCGCGTGTCAATGCGTCCTACCGTCCGCCATCTATCCACTTGTCCGTCCGTTCGGCCACACATGGTGCATCTATGAGTCCCATGGAATGGACGAACGGCGGCAACGTCTCCGTCCTTCTTGGTAGGGTGGCTGTAGGTGCGAACACAATTTATGTTCGTTTGCATCAACCAGGATCGCATGTCAGCTGCCGGCCAAGTTGCAAGGCGGGTGTGTGCTGGAGTTTTTCGTTCGAGTTCTGTCTAAAATTGTGGTTCAGGACTCTATCGGACGGTGTTTACTTGCATCTCCGCACCATGCGGTTGGCCAGTGGCCTGGCCATCGTTCGGGCGCCTTGGACAAGTGAGAGAGTGCTGAGTTCCCTTGGCGTCTTGCGTGCTGAGGCAACGCGAGAAGCTTCCAAAGAGGAGGAATTGTGTTACTTCCCTGACAAAGTCGCAGAGGCGGGTTGGGTCTTGGGGTTGTACGGCAACCGTTGTTACACGGTGTGCCATGAATTGAATGCCATCCCTTCGCACCCGTCAGTGGTGTGGGCTTCGTTTCATAAGATCTTGAATGCATCTTAGTTCTTGGAATGGCTTTTAGTCTGATCGCTTGTCTACAGCAGATTGACGCATTCGCTTGGATTTCAGAACTTTACTGGCTTTGTGTTGGAAAGAGCTCTGGATGGTTCCATGCGCTTTGCATGGATTCTCCTTCCAGCAGCCTCTCTTTGTACGAATGCGTTTGTATGTCAAGAACCTTGTAAGCAAGCTGTTCAGCAATGGGATATCTGTCTGATGCATGTCGTAAGCCGGGTTGACGGTGTAGCACGGCGGGAAGGTTTTGGAACGTATGTGTCAATCGGCGTTAGCAAGGACTTGAATTGACACGGGTTTTTTTGGTCCGCAACACTTCCGTTTCAGAAGAACAGTTGTTCAAACGGCAGAGAACAACAGCTTGCCGCCGTGCCATCACAGCAGCGAGATAACTGCAGAACCAGCTCAACAGGAGTCAGCTGTCCATGTGCCGGAGACCAAAAGCAGAGAAACACCACAAAGAAGACTCGGAAAGCATTCATGCGACAGCGTGAGTAGCAAAGTGGACAGACAGTCTCGGTACCTGGCAGGCGCCTGGGTGGCCAGAAGAATGAGGCCTTCCACATAAACGAGTGCGGTTGGCTGAAGGAGGAAAGGAGCATCATGGCGGCAGCACAACAAGTTGAAAGTACGTGCCTGTGACCATAGTCGAGCGGAAAGTGCTGTCGCTGTGGCAAGGCTACTGTCGACTCCGTGCGTTGTTGATGGATCTCCGCGCATCTGGCTCGCTGTCTTTTCAGCGGAAGAACTTGAAAAACATGCATCCAACTGATGGATCGACAGCCCGACGCTCAAGAGACAAACCAAAGCTTGGACCTCTGGCCCTGTCGCATCTTTGCAGTCAGCCGGAAGACTTATGTCTGCCTCTTTGCCCATCCCAACCTAGAGCAGCAACAAGGTGCTCTTCATCTCCAACATCGACGGTTCACCGTGCCTCTCCAGCTTTATAAGAACACTTGTTGACCTTTCTCCAGAGTGTCTGTGGTTAGGCAATTCCTGGATGAGTTGGCTTTGAAAAACTTGCGCCAGGCAACGCCCAGCTTTCCCGCTTCAGATGTCATTTGTTTGAAGGCATTCGGACTGCAAACGTCTCCCTGAAGTTTCTTTCTGCCGGGTTGTATTCTTTGAAGCCTACCATGTCTCGCAGGCTTGTCCAGAGCGGGTTCCGTATACTTTAGTCATTAGTCTGCTGATATCTGCTATCACGAAACGCTCCCTGCACTTGTCAGGGCCTTTCCAGAAGGCATGGTGGGACGCTGCTTCTGTCAACTCGGCGGGCCGAGTGGCTGGCTGAGGACGGCTCGCCGCTGGAGCTAGCTGAGCTTGCGGGGGCCCTTGCTTTTGGTTGTCTGCCCACGGCCAGGTAGGATGATGCTACCACACCGCATTCGTTCATTCATACATACATACATACACAGCATGAGTGCACATATAGACTAATGTAGACACGCACACAGGCAACAGTCTCTGTTACGGAAGCTCACACGTTGAGTTTCGATGCGAGGACAGCTCGTGCCAAGCTGGCTGAAGGCCAGAATCAGGATGACCTTCTTTGGATTGAAATTCAACAGTGCCCATGCGTGTCAGAAGAAAGATTGGCGCTGAATTCCAGATCGAGAGTTTGTTCTGAACAGATGCGGATCGCCGCTGCTATGTCAGCCCAGCACCCTGGCCCTAGTCCTTGGATGTTTTGCAAGCTTACACACAATCAGCTGTAACTGTGGAATTTGTCATCCAGTCTTCGTGTGATATGCAAGGAGTAATTACAAAGCACTTCATTGATATGCTTGTTTGCCATCCCCCACAAGTGTTGGGAAGCACAGATCTTGGCTCTCTGACTCAACGCCGTGTGCCAGGAGCACAGCCGCACCGCTGCATCCAAAGAATCGAAGGCCCGTCATGCTTGACGAGGTATGAGCCGAGTGAGATGTGCATGGACGACTCATTCCTGTCACTTGTGCTCTCGACTTTTTTTTGCAGGCACCTGGCCGTGGCGTGGCATTGCCATGGTTTCAGACTACATTCTGGCACCAAAGATCCATTACAACCCGCTGTTACTACCCAGCACAAAGACGGAGTAGGCTCGAATGACCATCGACCTCCACCTGCCTTTTCGTAAGGAAGCTCAGCCGAATTCGGTGGTGGACGTAGGCTTCGTCTGACCGGCACCACGCTTGTGATGGCAGGCGAGCATTTCTGGCTCTGTTCATCATGGTGAGCCAGGACCCACAAGTACTGAAAGGCTCCGAGTTCACTCGAATGTTTGTGGCCTCGGAAGTTGCAAAGCCTTTCGATGCGGGGCTGATGTGGGGTGCTCCGCAGTCTGCAAGTGGCGGATGCACCATGTTTCTCGTGCCGAGACATCTGCTCGGAAAAAATTTCAGGCAGTCACCTGGTGCTCAAGAGGGGCATGCAAGCCCAGAAAGCCCACCAGCAGCAAACCAAATGAGCAACAGCCCCACAAAACCCCTGGGAGGACAGTGTGACAGTATGGTAAGGTTGCTTATACACCTCGTCAAGCAGTGCAGCGTCCTGGCAGAGTCGTCTCTGCGTCGCACATGTAAGCACATCGTAAGCATGGCGGCGGCTGCGCAGGCCCCGAGAGCTCGGACGGCTGGGGCCCCTGGAGCTGGAAGTGTCGTTCGACCTGGTTCGCATGTTTCTGTCCTATGGCCCTATGACATCTTCAGACTGCGGAGATCCCGCGACCGCTGCGAGTGCAAAGAAGACATGAGGCAACAGCAAGACACGTGAGCAAGAGGAAGCGAGGAAGCGAGGAAGCGAGCAAGGAGGTGACGGAGGCCGAGATAGCCCCACAGAAAGGAGGAGAGATAAAGGGAATCCACCAAGAAGAGAAAGGGCTGCCATGGTTGAACGTGCAATCTACGAAAGTCTGTGGGTGGACGCCTACATCATGATACGGCCTTCCAGGGGGCCGCGGCGGAGGGTTGGGATATCTTGTGCCTTGCGGCAACGTTGCTCTTTCGTCCTGTTCATGCGTTCTTGTGCCTCTTCTCTCGGCCGCAGCCCTTATGACGCAAGTGCCGCCATTCTGTTCAGACAATCAAACCTTATCCCTTTTTGTGTTCGCTACCGATTGAACGTTCGACCGAGTCAGCACAAGCCAGGAAAGTGCAAGATGAACTCTGTTCATGACACATTTTGAGGGCATCGGTGTTTCTCTGCGACAAGGTCTTGTAGGCAGAATCACATTCTGCATCTCAGATTTGATTCCAGCACTGCGATTCGAGACGATTCGAGCACCCGCGGTTCAAGCAGCTGTAACTCGAGCACGCGCCATTGCAGTACCTGCGAACCAATTATGCCACCGGCTCCACCACCGCCGTTTGCGCGATTCGGGGTTCAGAGATTTTCGGGTTTTAGGGTTAGGGGGATGCAGGCAAGGAGAGCCGAAGGCGTTCAGGGTTTAATGCTTAGCACTTTAGAGCTCTAGGGCTTCGATGCTTCCGGGTTTAGGGCTTAGGCTTGCGGATTTATTCGGTCCACGGTCTCAGGTCTCAAGGTTCAGGCCGTAGGGGGCTTGCGGCTTTCAGTGTCAGGTTGCTTGGATGCTCGGCATCTCAAGTGCAGGATTAATCGTGATTAATCCCCAAAATCGCTGGGAATCCGCTGGAGCTGCTGACAAGCGGCTGGGCGAGAGTGCTCAAATCTGGAGCTTTTACTATAGATTTCTCCGTGCCCTTCGAGTCACTCCGCACATCGTTTGTATGCAAATCCGCTGCCTCGGTTCGTAAATGGTTGTTCCAGTGGGCGAATCTCATGTCCAGGAACTCCCACGTTTCTGCCATTGTGCTTGCGCAGGCGTCCCCCTAAGGCCCCGGCAAACAAACATGTGCTGAGGAGCCAGCTCCAAAACGGGACGCTGACGATGAGGACGAGAACGATGTCGAGGTGCTGCTTGGAGCTCCTTTGGTTTTGCCGTGGCTCCATCATGTATGCCCTGTGATCCACCGCATCACATACGACAACGTCGCATGTTGCTTTGATTTTGACTGCTTCTTGACTTCCGACATGTCTTTGACAGATGTTCGCTCTAGTTCAAGGCCTTATGCACGGCCAGTTGTCGTAGCCTCGAAGCTTTCCCGCAGCTGCAGCTGTAGTCGAGCCCGCATCCTACCTATGCTGTCTAGTCTTGAAATTCAACAGCCTTCGGCCTTTGTTAGCATTAGTGACCCTTTAGTGAATTGGTAGCTTGGTGGCTGTGTAAGAGTTGTTTTCGATTTGTTGCCAGGCATCTTCAAGCTCCTGCAGCATCATGGCGGGAGCTGTCCAGGGCATGTCGGGGTTTGAGGAGATGCAAAGTACAGCATCCTGTGGGACTTCCCTGCCATCCGTCTGCCTTGTCATGAGAGGGCCGCAAGAACCACCCACCGGCTTTCCACGCCTTAGAGAGCAAGAGCGAGTTTTCGAAGGGCCTCCTCGCATGCCTCGCAAATGCTCTCTCTCTCTCTCTCTCTCTCTCTGTCTCTCGCTCTTTCGCTCTTTCGCTCTTTCGCTCTTCGGTTTCGGAGGCGGCCGACGCCTCGGCCTCGGGCCGAGACCCGCGCCACGAGGAGCCCGAGCCGAAGACTTTCCAGGCACCGAAAACCCCGCCCTCAGGGCTTCTGATGGCTTACATGATGGCACTTCCGTGGCACTTCTGTGGCCTTCCACTTCCAGGGCTGAAGTAACTAGACAAGCTGTGCTTTTCTTTTCATGTTGACTGCACCATTCTTACAGCAAAGCCTCCTCGCTGTTCATGACAGGATCTGATTGCCGAACTGGGGACGTTACAGACAAGGCTCTTGGAGGCAGCACTGGGTGTCTAAGCATTCTGAGCAGCCGCGAACATGTCAGAGTTTCTGCTTTCCACTATCGGACAGGTGCACATGCGGGAACTCCAAGCCCATTCCGTGACAGTGGAGCCTTCGGCGGCAAGCTGCCCTCCGCAGACGGAGGCGCGGCGAGATTCGATCAGCCGATCCGCACAGCCGATCTGCACTTCCTGCGCTGCCAGGTGCGAAGCTCCGGCCCCAGCCCGGGCTCGCCCGAGAAGAGGCGCCGGCGAGCGGACACGAAAAGCTCGCCGCACCGAGCATCGGAGCATCCTCCACTCTCCTCCTCTGCGCGAGGCTCAAAGGCCGCTTGGCGCCCGTGGTGCACAAGTTTCTGCTCGCGCGGCGTCTGGGTCACACGACCGAACGTCGGGTCTCCGAAGAGAGAGAGTCAGCGCCCCTTGGACGTGAAGCTCTGTGATGGCCTCGTTCTATCGTTTTTTTTTAACGGTTCCATAGCTGGATGGCCTTCTTCACCTTGCATCTTGCTACTAGTATTTGCTGTCCCGGGATATCCATGCAGCTGCACTTCCAAAAGCTGGTTAGTTTCTGTCATGCTCGTTGAGTTCGGTAAACGGTGGAGTTGTCACGACTTTGCTGTGTTGGCTCCGACTTTAGGACAGTGCGGCAGGCGTTGCTTGGCTGCAACCACACTTGATCATGCATGTATCGGGCCAGCCAGGATGGAGGAGTTTTGCCGTGCCATGGAGTGTGTTGTAGTTGCCGGGGTCGTACCAAGAGTTTTCGTGGCACCAAAGATGCTGCATGATTTCAGTGCCGGCAAAGAAGAAGCAGACTCCAAGGATAGTAGGAGAGAGTTCTTTGGAAGCTTTTTCCAAGGGCTTTTTCCTGGTGTTGCATCGAAGGTTGATGGAGCGACGTCAGAGTATCTCAGCAACGGACAGGGTAGCTTTGGCCATGAGCAGCTCAGCCGCGTTTCATCCGGAGCATATTTATGGCCTTGTGGAGAGTCTGGTGCTGGTGCTCAGCTAGGAGACGCAGCTGCTTTCGAGGAGGCGGTCCGAAAAGAGGCCACAGTGGAGGTGCGGCAAAGCCTGTTCAGCGACGGCGTGCGACGAATAATCATCTTGCTAACAACATCGCCAATGTTTCGCAAGGTCCAACAGCCAAGACCAAGGGATTGGAGTTTGTTTTGCGTGCAGGCTACCTGAGGAGCACAAACGCCAAGTGGCAGACTGCGGATGAACAAGAAAGTGACAGTAAAGTGACCTTGATGTGTAGCAACTGCCAAGCAGGATGCCGTGATTGTTTAGTTTCGGCAAGACGAGCTGTTTGGCAAGGTGGACCGCTTCCAGCTGCGAGCGAGCTTCGATATCGGTGACGAAGAGCTCGTTGAATCATGTCAATATGGCCAATGAGGGAAACCGCGAAACGCGTCGTGCTGCAAAGGAACACAGATATCGCATGATATCATCCAGCAGCAGGAAACTTGTTTGTGCAAGCCATTGTCCATCCCGAATGATGTCGGGATCCATGTCAGAATGATTCACCTGTCCCTGATGAGCCCGATACGGGAGACCCAAAATGCTCATAAATGGCCTGCCGAGGACATGAAGCGGAGGTGCATCACAAAGCAGAGCTCAGAGCTCGCACCTCGCATTTTCTTCGTTGTCGGCTTTGAACCCCGTGTCCGGAAAGTTTACTTTGTTTCCAGCGAACGCGTGCCACATGGCTTATGGCTTTGAATCTGCTTATTTGTCAGGTAGCTGGGTACAATGTGAAGCATGTGGCTTCGGCAGCCTCCGAGCAGGGACCCACACCTGCGGAGGCGGGCATGCATGAAGTTTCACCGCAGCGCGCGCCTGATTCTCAGAGTGTGGCAGGTGAAGGAGGAGCGCATGTTGAATTCCTGGCAGCTGTTTCCAATCCACCCGCCGATTGCTCAGAAAATCCGATGTCAGGCTTCAAAAAGAGGTGCATCATAGATTTGCAGTCCAGACTTATGTTAATATTCTTTCGAGCCAGTGCAGCGCCAGATGCCCTTTTGACAAGCACCGCCTAGGTCTTCCAAGAGGCGTCTCGTTTGGGAGACATGGCAGCAGCTGAAGAACCTCTGACATTCACTGTTTTGCGGTAGTGGACTTGCCTTCTAGCCAATAAAACCGCTATCTCCCCTGTCTTTAGTTCCTCAGAGCCAGAGCGCTGCAACAGTCTTCCTTACTAGTCCCAGTCAATAGCACGAGGATCTACTGGCAATGGTTTTGCTCCTCTTCGACATGGCTTCTTGGCCTATCAGTGTTCACGCTTGAAGTGGGGTGCAGAATATGGTGACGCGAGCTGACCTTGTAAACAAAGCCGAGTCACGACATGGGAAATTCGCATGCAGCTCTTGGCAAGGCAGGTTTGAGGAATGAAAGGACGCACAGTTCTCCTTCGTCTACACCTAGCCGTCAGCCCATGCTGGGTGTATCGCTTTGTAAGTCGCTCGTATCTAAGCTGTGTGCACTCCCAGCAGCTTCTCACACATCCTGTCCTATCCCGCCAATAGGTGTGTTTTTGACATGCGTTGTCCTCTCTTCGCGAGTTCAGGTTGTCACTCCCATGATGGCAGCTTCCTCAGCGTGTGCGATTTGAAGCACGAAGCAAAGATGCCCAATGCAAAGAGATCCAGTCGCGAGTTGCAAAGTCCTGCTAGCCGGCAGCGGTGAAAAGGAGGAGGAAGCTGACTCCTGCTCGAATGCCAAGGTCTTCGATATACCTGACACCATTTTTACATCCGCCATGGGGGTGCCGGCCTTACGACTAGCTGTCTGTCCGGCATCTGTACAGGATTACTAATCACCATTGGGGATGTTGTTAAAGAGACAGGAAGTGCTCGTGTTGCTTGCTTCTCGGCGTCCTCTTCAGCCGCTGCTAAGTTTTGGATACCATGAGTGATTTCATGCTATTGGTCCTGACACGTTCAGTGATTGAAAGTTAGGATTAGCATTACAGCTGCTCATATCGTTCATGTTGGCAACATGATGTGCAAGTCACGTGACTGTGACAGTTTTGGAATACTGGCAGAATGATGAATGGGGCCAGTGTTGATATAAGCTGTACTGACAGTACTACAGGGCGAAATCTTTCCGGGAAGTTGTTCAGATGGTTAATGTTCTTGAAGTTATGAATGTCAGTTGTATTCCCAATGCTATTGCAACGCAGGTTGCATTTGCCACGGGTTTCGGCAAATCGGGTCAAGTGTATGACGGTACCCGGTGCCTTCCCGGACGCGTTTCTCCATCTCTTTACTGCTGGAAGGGCCCTAGGTCCGAGGCCATGTGAGAGAAAATAAAGATGGGGTCTATTTGGCAGCTGCCTGCTCACAGTTCAACAGCAAGCATAGGTAAAGTCACTAAGTTACTAAGATATGCATATCATAGGCCCCTTCCTATCAGACTCGGTTTAGTTTCACTCAGAGAGAAGTCAAGGAGACACAGACTCCCCTACTCCCCTATCCGTCTTGCCTTGGGAATGAAGAAGGAGACACACAGCGAGGTCTAATAATCGACCTGCGAAATGCAAGTCATTGCAGAAATCTGCTGCCCACCAATGCAATCAAGAATTACTCTTGATCAATCCACAGTGCGTTGCCTTCAAGAGATGCCATTCTCGCATCCGGAGCTTGAGCTAATGGCCAATCCAGGGCTTGACATGCCCCCCCCCCTTCGCTCGTCGCTTCAGAGCTCGTTCCACAGGCTTGCGTGTGGAACGAACAGAACAGGGACAACAGTTGGACAAGCAATGGATGCGAGCATGCAGATGTAGACGCTGATGTGAGCATAATGCCGAATTTAAGTGGAGCAAGTAGCAAAGTAATGTATCTGATGTTGCGTCAGCTGAATGATGGTTTCGAAAGACTGAAGCCAACCTAAATCTGTCGTGGATTCTTTTTCGGTGGTAGCTCCCAACCACCCATCGAAAGCACTGGCCCAGATGGCTTGCACCATCTACTGGACGGTTGACATCCCGGTGTCCATGCTGACTGCAACATACCGGAACGGGAAGCTGGTGACGAGCTATTATCTTATTCTGTACACGTGCCTTGCCAGCACGTGCGTACCGATCTGCAAAAGGCATCGACCCAGCTACCCAGCTGACCAGAGCTGTTTTTCAGACTTTACCAGCTGCGGTAAGTTTTCAGCAGCTTGACCTATGGATCAAGGTATTCGAGGACATGGATGCCCATCGACTTCTTGCTTGTGGCTTGCCTGCTTCATGGTGAGTTTCTTGAGGTTGCTTCACCAGTTCTGGTGCGAGAGTCATGCTTAGGGATGCATAAGCAGCATAATGGGCGGTGTCCACTACTTCCTCTGTACCCTCTCTCTCTCCCTCTCCCTTTTCCTGCTCTCCCTTCCTCCTGCCTGCCACCTCTGTCTGTCTCTCCTGCCTGGCTGGCTGTCTGTCTCTGTCTCCATCTCCATCTCTATCTCTGTCTCTGTCTGTCTCTCCCTCTCTCTCTCTCTGTGTCTGTTTTTTTTGCCAGGACTTGCATGTTATCGCTGGCTTCCGAGGTGAGTGTGGATTGGGTTGCGACAGTTGCAAACATGAACTCTGCTGACACTCTGACGTTGGCCAGAACGATGAGGTGTGGCTGCTTGAGTTGAGTGCATCTACAACACTTCTTACACCATTCGAGCAGATGTGGCTACGCCCGGCCTGCGCCCCCCCCCAATTCTGATGCACGCAGGACTGGACGGATTCTTCGGATGTTGCGTTTGGCACGCTTGCTGCGTGTTGTCAAGCTGCATCTTGCCGATGTGGGGGGTTTGGATCAGCAGCATGAGGGCATTTGCAAGGACCTCTGGAAGGCCAAGGGTTCAGCTTTGCTACTCAAGGAAGCGCCTCTTCGATGACTTGAAGCAGCGGATGGCAGGAGAAATTGCTGCTAGGCTGAAGTGCCGGAGCAGTTGGCTCGGGGAAGCCTCGGGCTGCCTCAGGCTTCACACTTCGATTCAGATGCGGACTTGAGCCAAGGTCACTTTCATGATCAATGTCGTCCAGCTTTTCGTTTCGACGATGCTGCTGACCCATGTCCTCGCATGCGTGCCTTGGGCTTCGGACCATGCCGCGGGAATCTCCCAAGCCTCTCCATGTCTTTGGAACAGACTGGGTCCCCTGAGCCTGCTCAGCCTGCTCATGCTTGCTGAGCAATGCTCCATGGATTCCCCGTGAGGTTTGGTATTGGCTTGGTAGCGAGGCCCGTGCTTTGCTAGTTTTCAAGTCTCAAGCTGTGCAGAGATGAATGCAGCTGCTCATGGAGATCAGCTGTTGCAGAAGACGCGGATGTTCTAAGCTTGAGAGTAGAGTCTTGAGGCTGGAAGGCAGAAAGCACAAGGAGATCTGGTGCATACTGAACCTGGCCAGGAAGAAGGATGGGTCTACACTGAAGGACTGTACGGCCAGGATCTAGGACCCCGCATGGATTCAGCCACCACGCTACCACTATTCCAAGGTCTGCCAGATCGGTTCAATTTCTGTTGAATTTCGGTGTGCTTGTGTACTGAGAGATGCCAAAAAGAACGTGCTGGACGGTTTGCTGGTCGCTGGGAGGAACCACGTATCTCCAGAGCATGCAGTGGTCACTGTCGAGGCGGGCCTCAGCGGTGCACAGACATCTTGATATCACCTGAGCAGTGACTGAGCAGGTTGCATCCGATTTCACTTCGAGACAACATGCCCCTCGGGTTGTGTGCAGAGGGAAGCTTGCTGGTAGCGCACATACCGCGCATCTCAGCCCAGGAAGCTGCGTCTGCCGCAAGAGCGAATGTTCTCGCTCGTCGGAATCTTACTGTGCTATCTCATGCATGGTGCATGTGCCGGGACTTGGGGAGTGGTCCAGTGGTCCGGTCCGCGTCCCGACAGGTCGCCAGCTTCGGATCACTCCTGTTCTCATCGATTTTCATCAGCTGCTCTCAGCAAGAAATCCCCGGGTGCCATGTGTCTCTATTGACTATTGACTGTGGCTTCTGAGGTTATGTGACAAACACGATGGCCAAGTTGGCGCGCATGTGGAGCCATGGAAGCAGAGAAGATCCTGGTTCAATTCACATGACAACCTGTCCGGAGTTCAGGCACTGAGACTGTCTGTTTCGACAGCTTTGCACAAGATCTCATGGCTCGGTCAGCAGTTTCAAGGGCGTTTTTGCAAGGCCCAAGAAGGCTCCAGGGCTCCAAGGCTCGTGAGATTTGAGAGTACTGTTGTCGAGCACGGACGGAGGAAAGAACGGAGCAGAAAGCTGGGAGCCATCAGAGTCTCGGGTGCACTTAAGTTTGGTGAGGGCAGAGCGAAAGCACCGGCTAGAAGTCGACTCGCATTCCGCAGCTGCGACAGTTGCGAGTTGCGAGTTGCGAAGAGCGATCTGCGTGCTTGAGGCTTGAAAATGCCTTTGCAAAGAGTTGCGCTCAAGGCGACTATGCAGCCACGCATCGCATCAATGCGGCCCTTACTGTCCGGCTGAAGAAGTACATTGATGCCCGGCTCGTCAGGAGGTGCAGGCTGCTGCAGGCTGTTGAAGTTCTGATATGCAGCCCAGGAACGAGAAGAGGAGCTGGGCATCAGGGCCAATGATGCAGTAGGCAGTAGGCCTCAATCAGTTGCGAGGTAGCTTTTGGGACCACCTCTAGCTTTCAGACAGGCCAGCATTTTAGATAAGAGCTTTGCAGTTTCGGGCTTCGCAGTTAACAGTGTGTTTGACCTGGCTGCGGATCAACTCCCTTTGTTTTGTGGATTTCATATCTAGTGGGTTTGCATGATTGAATCACGAATCCTAGAACACCCGCATTTGTTGACAGATCCGCGTGATCGCAGTTGCAAAAGTCAAGCGGGCAGAAGGGCGGTCATCTCGCAGGAGCGGGTGAAGTGGAAGGCCAGCCTTCAGGCACAGAAGCAGCAAGCGCCGCCGGCGTGCACATGCGCACAGCAGGTGAGCCGCGGCGTCGCTTTCGCGCCGTGCGCAGGTCCTGGAGGCGGCGTTGCCGGAGGAGCTGCTCCGCGTGCTGCCTCCCGACAGCAGAAGGAGAGGGAGGGAAAGCCCCCAACTGCAATGCACTGCAACGCACTGCATGTTTCTCAGCCGTGCGATGATGTCTTCGCGTATTCTGCGAATTCCACTGGCATTTCAGTTCAGGTATCACACGGCGAGGACGGCTTTCCGCCTCATGCAGGTTTCGGTGGCTGCTGAGCTTTCAGTGAATGAAGGCTACTTACGCCGGACATTGTGCAAAAGCAAGACCCTGTCAATGACAGCTGTTCAAGGTTACATCGTGTTTGGGTTTGGGGCTTCAGGGCTAAAGGCTTCATTCAGGGTTCAGAGCCCAAAGTCTCTCATGGCCAGGAGTGCTTCCCTGTCTTTCCTAAATTTCCCAAGCCTGCGGCAGAGCGGCAGAGGGTCAAGGCATTCGTGTTTTTGCTTGTTGTTGGATTGCTGGAGGGTTTTGGGTTGAAGGTCTCCAGTCTGCGCTTGCCGCTTGATGGGAGTTTCCGCTGCATCGGCGTCCGGTTTCCTAAGCCTCTGGTATCAGGATGGTGATTACCAGCTGCTTTCAGCAACCCTTGACAGTCGCAGGACCCCCACGCTGGTTCACCACGACCTCTTCTCGAAGATCAAGATATCTTCGAGCCATGCAATGGAAGACCTCTGCCGCCTGGCGGCCACCAGGTGTCACGTCGAAGGTCCTTGCAAGGAGGACGTGGGGCCCGGTACGCCGGTACACGCATGCTGTCGGGCTGAATAGGTAATTGATTCTCCTGTGCCAGGCTATGAGGCTGTGCACGAGCTCCCTTGCAGCACTAGCCTGTCGCCTCGTATGCTTCGCACGACTAATGATTAATGCTCCTTGCGCTCAGGCAGCATATTCTGGCAGGCGATGCAATCTTCGAAGTCGGTGCGGTCGCTTCCAGACTCTAGCCTGTTGAAGACAAACATCACTTTTGCCAAGCATGAGTTTGAAGGATATCCTACTTTATGGCTCCTAGTCCGCATGCGAAACGTTCGTAATTATCGAGCCTCACGTGGTCTGCTTTGAGCGCAGCATTTTCAGATTTGCGGCACTTCCTACGAGCTCTGGTCACGGCTGAACCCCTCAGGCATGTACATGTGTGAGTCTGGGAAGCTGCGATACTCCATGGACGTGGAGATGGCTGGAGGCGAGGGCGGCAGTGCTCCTTTTTCGCTCCATTCGCGAATGATTGACAGTCGGGCTGTTCGCTGTTTGCCTTCGCCTCGGAAGCGTCTGAGATACCAAGAAACACTTCCCCCATGGCTTTAGTCTGCCAGATTCCGGGGGGAGAGTCCGGGTGCATGTTCCGATCTACCGTGACTACACCCGGGCTCCCAGCACTTCGCAGCTCCTCAAAAGATTTCATGGCAGGGAGAGACTCGATTCACAAAGAGACGGTCAGTGAGCGCCTCTGCGACCTGGCTGCAAGATTTTCTCGCCTCTGCTCAAAGTCGAAGGTCTTCCGCACGGGAGTAGGCTTCCAACTCCGTGTGCAGTACCCTGCCAACATGGACGCAGCTTCTTGATGTTGAACTCCGTTGTTGGCGGAGAAACGGACTTCCATGTGCTTTCATGCCTCCAGGCAGTCAGTCGTTGCACATAAAACTCAGTCCAAGCTGCGAAAAGGAAATGCATCTCTCTTCCTTTTCCTTTTCCCTTTGTAGCTTAGGCTGTTGCCGGTCATCGAGCCGGAACCGGAACCAGGTGATGCCTCACGAGGGCTTGAACAAGAATCGAGTGCCTGGTCTGCTGAAGATCCTGAACAAAGTGTTTTGGTCCGGAATCGCTGCATCTGGCTGGTTGTCGTAGCAGTTGTTGGGCTGCAACTGCTATCCTGGAGCTTGCGCCCGTTTGGACGAAACAAGCAAGGATTCGTCTCTGGAACTGTTGTCGGGGTCGTGGATCAGCGAGCATGCCCTTTGGCACCTTGGCATCTATCAAGACGTCTCAGATCAAGTCTGGTTGCCCACGTCGTTCTGCAGAAGTCTCCATGAAGATTGCTTGGTAGAACGCAGTCGCATCCGTTTCCTGCCGTCCTGTAGAAATGTTTCAAGGCCGGTTGAGCTTGCAACCGCCTTGACGCGTCTGGCGGCAAACGAATCCTATACTCAATATCGACGAAGTCGTACCCGAGTCGGTATGCAGGGCCGGAACAATGTCTTGCCCTCCAACCCCGCCATGTAGAAAACGGCAATGCGCGAGGCCGCCAAGATTCGACGGCATCAATAAGCGAATAGATGATGCACCAAATCAGAACCAGGGGAGTGGGAGTGGGATGGATTGGGATTTGGCAGAGCATCGCAAAGCTGGTTGAATCCTGGGAAGGACTTCGTGGCAACACACCGGTCGCCTCTCTGGGACAACAGCCGCTTGACAATTCAGTGAATGCCATTTCATTGAGAGATAGAACAGGTTTTGTTGGACGAAGTCGTTCTTACAGCCCAGGACTCGCAGATTCTGACAATCAAGAGCGAGGACTTTGGCCGCGTGGTGCAGCAGGAGCCAACGAGATGCATGTGTAACATGCGGGTGTGGGCGCTCCGGTCGTGCACTAGCGCGTCATAGCGCGTCATTTGTGTGCGTCTCGTCCCGTCGAGGATTTGCCGACATTCTGCGATGTTGTTGCTCAGCAGCAGCTCCGTCTTGGGCTTCCTGGTGTGTCGTTCAGTGTGCGCGGCTAGCTTCTGCTGCTGTTGTCCGTGTACTTTGCTTCGTTCGCCAATGATCGTCCTATGGAAAACCAGGCTGGATATCTCTCAGCCTCCAAACATGCATTCGACGCCGGACGTTTTTGAAGAGACTCTTCTAGCCGTCCGCTCCCTAAACCCTAAATCCTTAAACCCGGGATGCCTAGGGCCATGCCGTTGAAGCTTCATGTTGTCTATGTGTGGCTTGCATGAAAACGTGGCCTGCACGACGGATTCGGCAGATTTCACAGTTGCATGAAAATGGTGGCTCGATGTGTCTGTTTTGCTTCCCCCACTCAAACGGCGCAAGGAACGCGTAGCGCGTCTTTGCATGTTCCAGGCTCCGTTTTTTAAGGGTTGCCTCTTTGTTTTTTTTCGGTGCTAGGGAGGTGGGGTGGTGGGGTGGGTGGGTGATGACGTCCATGTTTGCTACATGGAATGTGCAAATTCATTCTGGGGGAGCCTGGATAATGCATTTGGGCTTGGATGCAGCATTTCTGGCACTCGATCTGGCAGGCACATGAAAGCTCTTCGAACAGCTTTCCCAGAGCCCCAAACCGGTGACTAGAAAGCCCAAAGTTTAGGGAGTTGTGGTTTTTGAACGGGTGATGCCAAGACATGCCCTCATGCATTCCGGCCCTGCAAATACAGCGATTTTGGCGTCCTTTTTTGGCAAATCCGACAAGGGCCCAGTCGCCAGCCAATGCTTGGATGTGCAATTGCCGAACGATGCTGCATAGGCATGCTCTGATACGACACTTGGCTAAGGTTATCTATGCGCGCTACTTCATACACGAGATGAATCAGACGGTGATCAACACAGATGCTTGGCCTGCATGGTAACTGTCGATTCCTTCGTTCAGTACTTCTTGCCCACCATGTTCGTGCCTGCCGGACGCTCTGCGTCACATCTGGTGCACTGCTGGCAAGCCTTCAAGGTTGGTTCTTTGCTGGTTTAGGCAAGCTTCCAACAAGCCGATCCCAGCTGAAAGGACCTTCCTCCTGATCAGATGCTCAAGCGCATCAGGTCGAGGGATGGTGCGTTTTGGCATGCAGAGCAGCAAAGACATTCAGGACACTCCAGGTCTTCTCCATTCTGCAACACTGCGGCAACGGTAAGAAGGAGCAGTCCAGCTACATCGTGACCACCAAGGCTGCAGGCGCCAGCTCCGCCGCCCTTCACGACAGTACTGCCTTCCACGACCTGTTAGCAACTCCAGTTGCGGGCTCCTGAAACCTTGTGCCTGGGCAGATCTGAGAAGGAAACACGCAGGTTTTTTTACACGCTTAGGTCGGCTTCTCGTCCTGGCCTGGGGTTGGGCTCTGCCTTGTCAAATGCCGCCATGCCTTGCACACACATCTGCGATGGCCATGGTCGGAAACCCTCACAGACGCAAAGATGGAACGGTGCCGTCCAGAATTCTCATGGCCATGCTGGTCATGCTTGACATTTTTGCATTGAGGCTTGGGATTTGGTCATCCGTTAACATTGCATGATCATCTTTGTTTTTTGAGCATGTCTCTTCGCCTTGCGATGAAAGCTCAGCTGTTCCCTTGTTTGCTTGAAGCGTAGCAATGCAGCCTCGAAGTGAACTTTTCTGTTCAAAGCGTTGAGAGTGGGTTCAGGAATCATGCCTGAACCGGTTGGAATGTACCAAAGCTATCATTGCCTTTGTGTCCCCGTCCTGCCCCTCTGCTCCTCGTGCGGCTCACCCACTTTGCGTCACTCTCTTGCCTGTCCCGATCTGCAAGCCGGGATGTCCAGTGTTTCCCAAACAGCTTGCCGACGCACACCTGAGGTTCCTGAGGAGCTTAAGATGCACGCTTCGCGGAGCCACGGTGCGGGCGGCAGTCGTGCTTCTTTCATCTCGTGGCACCATGTCCCTGCTAACTCTGCATGCCATAGATTACAAGTTAATCAAATTCCGGCCGAGCAGGGTTAGCCAGGCTTTTGTGCCTCCTGGAGAGCACACTCAGTCAGTGTTTGTGGGTATTTGTGGCCATCTGATCTTCGCCATAATGGCAGACGGTCAGATTCACAGCTTTGAACATCTTTTGGCATGGGTGTTAGTTTTCTGGCTCCAACTGAATGAGCAGTTAAGACCTGATCCGAACCTCTACCTGTGCCAGAAAGCTGCACAGCAGCTCAGACGTCTGCAGCCACTGCAGAATTGCAGCAGGTTCATAACTGAAATTCGTCTGGCAGTCGTAGCCAGTCGACAGTCTTTTTGACTGCGCGCGATGCAATTCATCTGCGTTCAAAACACGACACACTCGCGGTGCTTGGCTGCTAGGAGTGCTCGGAGAGCTTCTGTTTTGGAAAGCCGTTGGAACAGCCGCTCTCTCTAAAGTTCTTGGTGCTGGATGCATGTTTATTTGCACCTCGTCTGGGACTAGCGATGTACATAAACTCGTATAGAGTACAGTATGACCTGAACGGACCTCACATCTCCTTGTGCACCCAGACTTCGCGTAAACTGCCAAGCGCCATCACTGCATTTGCGTACACTGTGCTTGGGAGGGGTGGCAGGACGCCTACGGGCTGCGGAGTGCTCCAAGCGTGTGCCGCCCAGTGCCAGGGCCTCAAGGCCAAGACTTGGGATCCGTGCAGCACCTGCCACCATCTCAGCAGGGCTGCTGTCCGGAACGGCAGTGAGAGGAAAGCTTGTGAAATCTCCTGGACGCGAGACGCGAGGTCGGCTGCTCATTCTGAGAGGGGCGACTGACCAGACGGTGTACGTGCACCTCCGTTGCGGAATCGGGAATACAACTCTGTGCACAGTGCAGACATAGTCCAACATGGGCCGTGCTGATCACACTGCCAGCGAAGGCATGTTCGTCGATTCAGTTAGTGCAGTGTGTCGCAGTCTCGGAGAAATACATGCCTGGCCTGCATTTTGCGAAAGCAGAGGACTATGGAGATACTTGGCGTCGCATCGAAGCATGCGTCTGATGTTCGACAGACCATCTGAGCGGTAAGTCTGCTGTGTGCTGCCGTACCGGCTCCGACAGAAGTTGTGCCCGTGGATTCCTGACTTCAGGACCGATACCCAGGGCCTTCGGGTGTGTAGAGAAGGGGCGCAGCAGCAAAGCGTGGGATTCGGCCTTTAGAATCATTGTACTCGCTGCGAGCCTGGCAGGACTTGACTAAAACGTTGCCGTCTCCCTCCAAAGTCGAGGCGCAACGTGGCGTTCCCTGTGGCATGTGCTGGCAATGGCTGACCTGTCCTTTCGACAGCGAGTCCAATCCTGCCAGGTCCTTCTACTCTTGCCACCATGGGAGGCAAATGGGAAGCATGCTAGGCCGCAGCATTGGCTTCCAGCTGCTCGCAAGTCTCAGGCGCTAGCAGCTACATCGCGATGTTGAGCATCGCGGGCTTCCTTGGGCAAGGGCACTCAGAGGGGCATCGCGGGGTCTAGCGAAGCATTGAGACACCAACAAGGCGGCATGCGGCTAGCCCTTTTTGTTGAGCTGGGCACCTGCTGCCAAGCACCGAAAGTTTTTGGCCAGTTGTCAACCAATCGCTAGTTCGCATCAATTCTTGAACATCGCTGCCCCCCAAAATGCCAAGTGAGACATTTCCTTGTCCTGAACCCATGCGGGCATAACGGCATAACATGTCTTGACAGGGCCGCATGGACAGCCAGCAAAGTCTCCCGGCTGTTGGGGCACGGGACTCAGCGAAGACAAGGGGCTTTATCCGCTTTTCATGGCAAGCCGCGGCTCCTGTCCGTCGTGCGTCCGTTAGGATTTCCTCCATCGTCCTGGAGATCACTGTCGGAGTTGCTCTTGGCCCCAGGTGCAAAGTTCGTCTGAGAGTCAGTCGGTCCATGTGGCGGGAGCTTTCTGAGTTAGCATTGCCGCCTATTGCCGCAGGGGTTTCGGCTTGGTCGATCCTGTCTACACCGTTCCAGTCTTAGCTAAGCCAGCTAAGGCACTGTCCCGCTGCAACATGCTGCTAGCTGTTGACAAGTGCATTATCGGATATGTACCCGAGGTTTGCGAGACCAAGCGAGTTGATGACTGCACTGCGCCAGACGATTTGGAACATCGCATCGCGAACCTGGGCTCATATTCGGCTCATGACCCCATCCATGCCCGGCGTTACAACGTCAAGTGATCTCCCAAGCAGTAAACAAGCTCCTTCCTGTCTTGCCCAGGCACGGACTGCCTTTGGGACCGGCGCAGCGCTCATTCTCCGGGACTTTTCGCTTACAGTGGGGACTTGTTTTGCAGTGACCACTCTGTTCACTGGGGCTGGTTGAGTCCCAGAGCACCTGAATGATTTCCCCTTGGCCCTGTTGCCGAGACATTGGGAAGAATTGCCGGCATGGATGTCTGCAATCCTGCAGACTATTGCCCGGTGCTCAGCTGAAGGACATGGACCTTTTGCCGTTTGTCTGTAAACATACCAGTATGGGTGTGGCGGTATGGCCTCCGTTGTGCCCAGCTCATGGAGACCACGGCCATGGCAGCCACGTCTTTGCCTGAGCATCTCACTGGTGAAGGGAGACAGCGAGGACCATCGCTCACCCAGGGCAGCGGCTTGTTCAACATGACCGTTGACTATGTTGGCGGGGCACAGCCGATGGAGGCGTTGCTACTCCACGTTGCACCTTTTTCGCATCGGCAGCATGCTCGCTGTTTTTGTTAGGATGCGCATGCGTCCGACCACAGCGATGGAGAACACAGCAGCGAGCATGAAGCTGCAATGCCCATGGACGACGGAAGCCATGCAGCAGGCACGTTGTGTTGATTGTTTTTAGGACGTGTTGTTTGATGCACAGCATGGGCGCCAGTACTTTCCCGATCGCTGATGCGCGATTGGGAGCAACATGTAGACTGTGGCAGAGATTGCAGGGAGACTCCACGAGAGCGATGCCTCTGCACAAAGTGGCCCGAATTGTGAGCGTGGTTCTGTTTGACGATGTCGGAAAAGCAGGAGTGCGAAGTGCGGCTTGTGGAGGTTGATCAAGACTTGCATGCTGCATGAAGGCCACTCCGACAGCCACGCCAGCGACAGCCACGCGAGCGACAGCCACGAAAGCCTGGAGCCGAGCCTTGCAGGCGTAGGCTCAGAAGTTCGAGCATGCCTCGGATCCTCCGTGGGACTCTTCCGTCGATGCCAGAACTCCTGATTCTTAGATGCTGAGGTGGACATGGCTCGAGTCACAGGCGCTTGGGGATGGCACCTAAAATTGAAAAAAATTGTGTGTGTGTGTGTGTGTGTGTGTTTTCCCTTCGCTACTGTATGTTGCTTTGCTTGCTTTTTTTCTTTGGCTTCTCTGCAGCTTCGGGAGCGCCGCGCCGCGTCGCTCATGTTGCAACCATCGCCTTCCTTCCACGGCCCACTGGCCGGCCGCGTCCGCAGAGAACCGAACTACATGTGGTCACAGCCTCGTTTACCAGCGGCAGTACTTGCAGCCTGCGAAGTCCAGCGTCTGCATGGGGAATGGCTGGTTTTGACTTGCTGTTTGCTGCGATGTGCCAGGTGTCTTGCGTCTACATGGTGATTGACTTCTGACAGTGCAAAACGAGCCAAAACGCTGTCGTCCGCGGCAAATTCGGAAGTTTGATCAATGTTTGTTCGCTGTTCGCCTTATTTCCAGCATCAACTTGGTGTGTAATTTCGCCGCTGATCAGCATTTCCACCACGTAGCGTCCAACACGGGCTGTCGTGATCGTGTATTCTCGCGACCTGACTTGAGATCCACCACTTTGGCACTACTTGAATGAGCCGCCACTTCCGTGCCAGTTTTCCTTTACAGATCGCTCGAAATCGTCGACGTCAATGTCCCAGCAGGGCAACGGTTCCTCGGAGGCCCTGTTGGTGTCGTCTGGAAGTCCTACCGCCCCTACAGGGTTTTCGAATTCGCCAAAGTTCGAAATCGTGCCTCGTAAAAGCCTTCTCCCGAGACGGTTCTACTGGCGTTTCGGTCATCCCTCTGTCATGCTCGCGCGGTGAACGCACGGTTTCGTCCAGCTCTTAGTTTGGTATGGTATGGGGAAGCTGCAGGAGTCAGCTCGGGAAGGGCTCGAATCAGGCCTTGGAATCCGCATGGCCAATCGGATCGCAGCACAGGATCAGAACTACTGAGCCCCGAACCCTCGGAATATCTCAAAGATGAGCTCTGGGCCGGAGTCATGCACCAGGGTGGAAGAAGCCTTGGCCCTCGCAGGCGATGAAATTCATCACGAAAGTGGTTGGGGTGGCTTGACTTTGGTGGGTTTTTTTCGGCTATCCCCCACCTGGAGCTGGGAAAACCGTCGTTGCCAAGGGGGCCTGTTTTGGGCCAGATTTCGGTCCTTTTGGGTAAGTGATTTTTTTAGACGTCCAAAGAGTCCAAAGGAAAAACAGGCCTCTGATGATGCTGCTGATGCTGGCCTGGGTGCGTCGGCTGATGCTGCTGATGCTGCTCGTGTGCTGCTGATGCTGGTCGTCTCGTGGCCACGTTGTGCGTGCGTGTCTGACATTCTTGCTCTAGGCGTGCTGCAACATGTTTGTCTGTCTGTCTGTATATGTTTGGCAAAGAGTTGGTATGTTGGGAAATGACATGTTGGATCAAAACCGCTACACATGTCGCAACATGACTGTCCATCTTTGTCTGGCAAGGAGTTAATCTCTTGGATCAAAGCTGCTCTTGTTGACATGTTGGATCAGAACTGCTCCAGCCTGCTGTTCTCTGCATCTTGTCTCTTCTGCGATGCGGGCTTGCTCCTGCAGCTTCATGACTGCAAGTGTGTGGGCGCGTCTTGTTCCAGGCGTGCTGCAACATGTCTGTCTGTCTATGTTTGGCAAAGAGTTGGTACATTGGGTCAAAACCTGCTTCACATGTCGCAACATGACTGTCTGTTTATGTCTGGCAAGGAGTCAATCTCTTGGATCAAAGTTGCTTTTGTTGACATGTTGGATCACAACTGCTCCCGCCAGTGTTGTCTTTGCAACGTTTGTCTGCCGCGATGCGGGCTTGCTCCCGCAGTTTCATGACCGCAAGTGTGTGGGGGCGCGTGAGTTTGGCTCTCGGGGAAGAGCGTTCTAGACAAGCTGCAACATGTCTGTCTGTCTATGTTTGGCAAAGGGTTGACATGTTGGGTCAAAACCTGCTTTACATGTCGCAACATGACTGTCTGTCTATGTCTGGCAAGGAGTTAATCTCTTGGATCAAAGTTGCTTTTGCTGACATGTTGGATCACAACTGCTCCCGCCAGCGTTGTTCTCTGCATCTTTGTATCTGCCGCGATGCGGGCTTGCTCCTGCAGCTTCATGACCGCAAGTGTGTGTGAGTTTGGCTCTCGGGGAAAGCGTTCTAGACACGCTGCAACATGCCTGTCTGTCTATGTTCGGCAAAGGGTTGGTACGTTGGGTCAAAACCTGCTTTACATGTCGCAACATGACCGCCTGTCTATGTCTGGCAAGGAGTTAATCTCTTGGATCAGAGTTGGTTTTGTTGACATGTTGGATCACAACTGCTCCCGCCAGCGTTGTTCTCCGCATCTTTGTGTCTGCCGCGATGCAGGCTTGCTCTTGCAGCTTCATTACCTCAAGTGTGTGGGCACGTGTGACTCTGGTTCTCGGGGAACAGGTGGATCAAAACTGCTCCCGCCAGTGTTGCCGTGTGAAAAATAGCTGCGGCGAGCTTCAACGGTGCAGTTCTGTGTCTCTTCGTGTGATCTCCGTGTCGCCAGCCCTGCCCATGCTAGAGCTTTCGTCCCACCCCGTGGCTCTCAAGTCCCATTTCATGCCGTCAAATTTCTTCAGTCTTCATCCTGCAAACATGTCTTGCACTTCCTACAAAACCAGTGCAAAACAACACCGAGCCGATGCTGCCTTTCGTGTGTTGTCTGAGCCGATTTCCCTGACCCGATCGCCGCATTGTGCTGATCCACCCCTCTGAGCTGATATGCCCTCCAACCTTGGGTATGGAACTGAGTATTGTTGCACAGGCATTCGAAAAGGGCGAAGCGCAGCGATTCTTCGAGCTTGAATATCCCTCTTACGGCAAATCATGGACTGGGAAATTCCCACTTGCAAGGTTCTGTTTCTTCAAACCACGAATGAATGTACTCCAATCTCTGCGGTCCTTGCTTGTTCTTGGATATGGATTCGCTACGGCTAGTTGGGAATTCCGACACAGAGGTTCGGTCTTGTGGTTTTGTGGGTTTGTAGTGCGGCAAAGTACATCGGTGAAGCCTGTGGGGCGGCAATGGCACGAAATCCAACTGGCAGTCTGCTTGCCCTTCACCCCAAGCATACCTGCCAAGGAAACGCCCCTCAAGGATGACAGTAGTACAGTCGACTCTGCAGACAGTCTTTAGTGGTTCGTTTCTTACAGCAAGGTGTTTTTACGCTTGTGATTGCTACTGTAGTGTTGTTGGCATCTTCGTGACTGCTTTTGCATGTCTTTCTAACTTTGCTGCAGACTGTGCAGCAGTGGCACGAACCCGAAGGCCCCAATCCTGGACTTAACAGCGGGGCTCGGGGGTGGGGGCGTAGGAGCAACCGACATCTTTCAATTACCCGTGTCTGAACCTTGGACAACACGAACCCAGAGGACACAAACCCGAAACCTCCAGCAACAGCAACGCGCAAAAAGCGGACGGCAGGGAGCAAGAGCCAAAAACAAGAAATCCACAAAGACAGACAAGCACAGCAGAAAGACCAAAAACGTAAAGCAATAGCGAAGAACAGGAACAAAGCGAAGAAGAAGAAGAAAAAACAAGAAGCAAGACAACAGGGCTAGCAGGGGACCAAAAATGCTGCGGTAGTTCGAGCATGGCATGGTATGTGGAATGTGAGCTCTTGTCGCATGATGCTGCAGGCGGCTGTCTGGTGGTCCGGCTCCCAGCTGGGCGCGGCTCAGCCTCGGGCGCGCATGATGATTGTCTTGAACATGGAATGGTTCCGGTTTCTTCTGTCTGCGAAACTCTGGACGTGATCCCCTTTCCCGAGGCCACTACCACAGCTACTCTGAGTGCTTGGTGAAAGAGTGCGAGCATGACTGCCGTCGCATGCTTGTCATGTAAGCAATCCAGCGGTTCAAGACATCTAAGCTGTGAGCTTATCGCCACTTCTTTCCTTCAATTCAGTGGTTGCTGAATGTGGTGACTTGGTCCCCCATAGAAATGGCCCCTGAGCGCCAGGAAGTGTCGGAGAGCTGTGGCAGCTTCCCCGACTTCTTCACCTTGATCGGCCATGCAGGCAGAGCAGTGAGGGTGCTGAAGAGACACCCACGCAGAGAGAGAGACACACACACACACACAGAGACACACACACACACACAGAGACACACACAGACACACACAGACACACACACAGAGACACACACAGACACACACACACACAGACACACACACAGACACACACACACAGAGACACACACACACACACACACAGAGACACACACAGAGACACACACACAGAGACACACAGAGACACACAGAGACACACACACAGACAGAGACACACACAGAGACACACACAGAGACACACACAGAGACACACACACAGAGACACACACAGAGACACACACAGAGACACACACACAGACACACACACAGACACACACACACACACACAGAGACACACAGAGACACACAGACACACACACAGACACACACACAGACACACACACAGACACACACACAGACACACACACACACACACAGACACACACACAGACACACACACAGACACACACACAGACACACACACAGACACACACACACAGACACAGACACACACACAGACACACACAAAGACACACACACAGACACACACACAGACACACACACACACAGACACACACACACACACAGACACACAGACACAGACACACAGACACAGACACACAGACACAGACACACAGACACAGACACACACACACACACACAGACACACACACACACACAGACACACACACACACACACACACAGACAGACACACACACACACACACTTTTCCTACTTCCATGTCTTCAGGTGTTGGCTTGATGATCTTCGAAAGCGGAATGCACTTCGATTTCGAGAAAGCCAAGGCACGGCCCTGCCGACATGGCAGGCCCCCACCGTGCTCCTTCCTAAACCCTCATTCCCTCCAGGTACATGCAAGAAAGGGAGCCACGTGTCGTAAACTCCCACCGTCATGGGATGTTATCATGTGAGCGGCTTGCATCTTTCGGCAGATCGTCGGCCTGCCTGCCTGCTGCGTCGCCGTCCTCGGCACGATCCTTCCACTGGTCGATGGCCAAGTCAAAAACCCACGACAGCGACTGCACAAGGCAAATTTACAACACGGGAAGCACTGACAATTCCATGCCGCAGATCGTTGGTAGCGCTTTGACGGTGCTGTTTGGACGACCCTTCATGCCAGAGTCTCAGACGCGGCTGGCCTCAACTGCGACGAGAGAAAACAGCTCCAAGTTCTGCAAGCCCCTAGGCCAGATGGAATCTCCGCAGGAACTGCGCTGGCTCCGACAAGTGCGCCGCAAAGTGCATAGACAGAGATCCTCCGCTCTCCGCTCTCCTTCCAGGTGTGGGCATCGCTTTGCGGCTCCTCGGCGAGGCGGGCGTCCTCCAGGAGAACTTTGGCCAGGCCGGGGCGCGCATGCGGCTGCGACGCGCTGGTCTGCGGTCATGTGACATGGGGGGTCCCGTCCCTGGTCCCTTTCGCAGGCCATCATCACCGCAGCTTTCGTGGTTCTGAGCTGAGAAGCTGGATGGCTGACACCACTGCATTTTTCAAGGCATAAAACGCGCTCGGTTTGCATACTGCCCCCTGAACAAACGAGGACGACATCCTCTCGCTGGTGCTCTTCAACGTGTTATTCAGCCTTCCTCTTGGTGCTTCGGAGTGCTCGACGTGAGCTGCAGATGTTTCTATTGCGGGACTGCGCAAAGAGGGGGGAAGCAAGGCTTGGGCGGTGAGTTCGACATGTTCAAGACTGTGGCCGGTGACTTAATTGACCGTCAATCAGGGCTGAACGTGAGACGAGGGCTAAGAAGCATCGCCTCGCCCCGCCAGATCGCCCCGATCATTGGAGTGGCCTTCATGCTTTTTGCCATGTGGTTGGCAGTTAAGTCTGAGCCTTGGAACGGGAGCGTGACTGTGTGACTGCATCTGGGCGAGTAGAGCTACAATTCTGGCCTCGACCTGCCAAGTTTCTGGCCAAAGTTCCTCCCCCAATACATTCTGGCCAGGGTGCGCCGGTTTGCGCTTGTGGCAGGGGCAGCCCCACTACTCAACTTTCGCAGGTACCAAAGAAGAAGGACGCACAAGCGAAGATCTCCGCGCAGGACGAGGCAACGAGTGGCAATTGGTCGATCTGTGTCGCAAATCCAAAGTGGTGCCATGGAGGCCCTGTTTCTCTTCATGTTCGTGCGACGCTCAGACTGCAGCATCGAGCGCCGCATGGTCATTGTAAATGTGCAAGATGCCCGGCTCCATCCGGCCATGGCCGTGTTGTTCGTTCGGGCTTTGACCAGGCAATCCGGAGGAGTTTCAGCGAACACATCAACAGCCTGCTTGAATGACCGAGGGTTTCGAATCACATGTTGGCTCTCAGAGCATCCCACGATAAAGAGCGTCTCGAAGCACGTCCTTCAAGAATCTGCCAAGTTCAGAGGCATCAGCTCTGGTGCCGGATCCCTTGTTGTCTTTCGTTTGCCGGAAGATCTCAGGCTTTGCTGTTTGTGTATGCCACGATCACCCACTTCCTCGGAACCCACCTGCCGCAAACTGAGAGCTGTGTTGACTGCACTGAATGATGGCTTTCCACAGGTGTGATGCAAATGTGTCTCTGCCTTGAGGTGGGGATGCTTCATCGCTGGGATGTCTTTCGCTTGCTTGCATCCGCCTCATCATGCCCACCATGCCGGCGCCCCAGCGGACGGTGTCGCAGACCACACGTGTTACGGGGAGCTTGTTCGAGGTTTGGGTGAAGCAGACAAAGCGTGTGACCTCCTGGATGATCCGCCAGGGGCCTGTGATTGGTGGATGATTAGGATCGAAGCTTGTGCACGAGGATCACCTTAAGGTCGACAAGAGCATGTGACGGAATGCTCCAGGCATTTTCTTCGCCGGCACCGTGGCTTTCACCATCCCCTTGCAGCAGTTGATGTCTATTGAAGCTTTCTGGAAAGGCCAGTGCCGGGATGCTCAAAAGTTTGTACACGGTGAGGGAACAGCTCACGCAGCTTACGCAATGCAATCTTGCTTTTCGTCAGATTGGAGCTCAATATCTAGTTTCTCACTGGCAGTCCGTCCGTGTGCAGGCTTATTAATCTCTCCGCCCTGCCACAACAAATCTCGACTGAACATCGGACTGAACATCGGAGAGCAGTTGCCTAGTTGCCTGGTGTGCAGGCAGCATCATGGGGATCTTCGCGTGCATTGGAACAAAGGCGGTCCATCGAGCCCTCGAACATGCGCATTAGAGATCCTAGTCTTAGCAGGGTATATAGTGCGACCGAGCTGCAACCTCTAGCATTGCCAGAGCCAGTATTCTGCAGAGAGGGCTTGTTGGCCTGCAGGTCGTTTGCGCACCGTTCATGGGCAAAGCACGCTGGGTCATTGGCTGGGCCATGGTCGGGCGAGCGGAGTTCGCGTGCGGCACCCGGCTAGACGGCCGTGATTGTTTCTTGCAGCGGAAGATGTCTTGCGAGGTACTTGATCGCGCAAATGGCACTCTCTGCCGGGATGCTGGATGCAGGGCATCTTGGCTTTGCCAGGGGAGCTCTCCAAATAAGTGCAGGCATCTGTTCTGCTTTGTTTTTTTTTTTTGCGGTCGGACGGTCGCTTGCACGCCATGCAGCCGCACCGTCTTCCCGCATCCTTCAAGTCCAAGGACCTTCTCCATCGTGATTTGGGCGCTGCTCTATGCGCGAGCTGGCACGCTTGTAGGGCAGAAAGAACACGGAGACTTCGTCAAGGAAGAAATCACAGGGACTCGGACTCGCGGGCACACGGGCACACTCGCAGCGCTCTCGCTGCGCGCTGCCAAACGAAAGAGTCGCCGTGAGCGGCTGGAAGACGGTGTGTACGTCGAGCCCGGCACCACCCGGAAAAGCCGACAGGAGCACAGCATGGTTCACCATTTCCGAGCCTAGTGCACCAGAGGATGCTGCTTTTCACGTCTCTTGCTCAAGTCCGGGGCTACGTCAAGAGTCAAGAGGGCGCATGATCAAGTTGTGACAAACACTCCGACTTTGTTCGACCTTTCCCGAGACAGGACGAACCGGCTGCAGCGAGGAGAGAGAGAGAGAGAGAGAGAGAGAGAGTAGCTATTTTGGCTCAGGTGCTGCACCCTTGCTCGGAGGCCTGTGCCGTCTCCTTGCATCTTGAAGGAGGTGTGGGGTTAACCCAAGGCTGTACACCTTGGGGGAGCCTGCACACTTTCCCCGGCGGTGCTTGAGTCGAAGACCTGCCGCCACATTGCTTAAGGACACCAGGTTAGCACTGAAGGGGGCGAGCCATAAAGGTGACCGGCAAGTGCGTGATACTACCTGCAGTGCGACAACCTAGGGGCTGCAGGATCTTCCTCGTGAACGCTCTGCACACGACGGGGGAAATCGTCTGCACCAACGACCTTCGGGAAAAGACCGACGAGCATCGCGAGAACAACCCTGTCGCTGGGCGGGGCAGTTTGAGAACCGGAAGATCGTGACTCTGGCAAGGCCGAGAAGATAGTGAAGAACATGGGGAAAAGAGGAGGAGGAGGCAAGAAAATCTGCAGAATATGCAGAGAAGGAGGAGGACTGTGTCAACAGGGCATGAGGAAGACCCATGAGAGATCTGACCTTCAATGCAGGTTCTACGGGTCAGAGGCACGGGGAAACAAGCCAATAGTGTGGTCGAACGGCAGAGGCACGGCAAGCCAACCGCAGCCAGAAAGAGGGGAAAAAGGAGACCGCACAAGACTCAAGCACGTGCCCTTTGAGCAGATGACAGCCTATGTCACATCGGACTACACTACCTGCCCGGTCCCCTCGACAAAGCGGCAGACCGCGAAGTTGTCCAAGAAGAAGGGGGATGGTGCCATGGTCACTCCGGAGAACCCTTCACAGAAAAAGAGCAAGAAGAATACCAGCAGTTTCGAAAAAGGCACCGAGCAAGATGCCAAACAGCAAAGCACGCAGACAAGCTGGCCAGGATCGCCGGCAAGTACCTCCCACACGTAGCACAGGAGACTCGAGCTTACATGATCCGCTTCCCGGGGGAAGTCAAGAAGCTCCTCGGCAAGGCCCGTCGAATAAGACGGCTGATCAAGGCGAGAAGGGGAGCGGCAACCTCCGCTAAGGGGGGAAGCCGCACACCAAGTACCACACAGAAGCCACAGAAGAATGTGGAGGCGACGGTGGATGCGAGAAAGGAGGGGCACACAACGGGGGAAAAAGCCCGGCCTAGTGCAACAACTGACGTATGTGAAGAAGCCCACCGCGGGAAACTGGAGCCGATCGAGGAAGTCGATTGGGGGAGTGCCACACCACCCAGCGCACCCTGAACGCAAGAAGCGGAGACCAATGACAGTGCCGATGAGGAGGGGGACCGAGAAGCTCGTGAACCACCGCGCTCACTTGGGTCACAAAGACCGAACGAGCCGGAGGGGGAACCACCGCATAAACGCCGTTTGGGAGCGATGAGGCCAAATGAGCCAGAAGGAGAGCCGGGGGGACAAAGCCAGGTTCGGCTGGTCCCTAGTTTGCAATGGCAAGTGCAACAACAAGTACAGCAGCACATGCGACGCCACCAGACGAAGCCCAACACTGAGCGGCAGTGAGCGTAGGTCAAAGTTTTCCGCCAAGTGAGCTTGCGAAGCCAAGCATAATTTTTTTGACGGGCCGCTGGAGCCATCAAACCTATTGCCAACCTGGGGTTTACGCCCCCTTCTGTGCACTCACTGCAAAACGCGGCATTGAGATTGAGTCCTGCAGTCAATTCAGCTTTTGAATAGGAACCCTGTTCGGGATTTCGTACTTGGGGGGAGCCAGCCTGCAAGTGCTGGTGAACCCTCTTTAAGCAGCCGATGTAGGGAACTTCCAGACCTCAGACACAGTACGGGGGACCCCGACAGGGGGGACCACACTTTCCTACTGTTACCGTACACTACAACACCTCCCTGAAAGGTGAACCCCCTGTCTTTGTTACTTGCACGGTTGCTTGTTCTCGCTGTTGCTTCATACTGCCAAAGCGGGGGATCCGAAGTAGCTGTTAAACACGGCCTGTGATGGGGAATGAACCAGTGTTATTTCGCATGCTGTCTGTGCACTATGAACCCCACACTTCCCCTGAACGTTTTGTGCTAGTCACTGTTGTTGCAAAGGGGAAGTGCTTACCTGCCGTTGTTACTGCTGGGGGTATCTGCCGGTCGTAAGGCTAAGGACTTAGCTGTAGAGAGCGCGGTGACGAGGCCGGGACGCGCGTTAAAGTTCAGGGAGGGGGGACGACCGACAGGCAGACGCTACCACCTGAACCGACCGCTTGGGAACAGCCCAAAGCACTTCGGCCCCGAAGCCTCATCCCACTTCACGAAGAGGGAATGGGGGCGCCTTGGCGCGGGCTCCTGGAGCCTGTCCCCAGTGAAGTGAAGTGAAGTGCAGAGAGAGCGAGCGATTTGTGTTGAGTGGAAGGTCGAGGCAGTGTGATGGGCTAAGGTTTCAGTTCGGTGCGAAGGCAGGGTCAGGCAGGTAGGTTGGGATACTAAGTACACACAGAGGGCACACGCCCATACAGAGGGCGCACGCCCACCAAACCAGTGCACACGAGAGGCCGGGCACTAAGTTTGAAGTGGTCTGCGTTACTGTAGCTTTGTCGACCCTTTCCCTACGGAGTGAACGACCCTGTGCGCATTACTGACCAGGCACACGCCCAGAGAGTGCACTCTGCTGAGTTCTCTAGCCTACGCCCTATCCATCTGCGCTGCAAACGACGAGTAGCAGAGGGCACCCACGGTAGTCAGGCTTCAGGGTTGAGCGGAAGGTCAAAACCAGTGTGCACAGCCCTTAACAGGTTTCAGAGTGCCCAGAGAACTGATGGGTCAGCGGGTTGAAATCTGCCGATGTTGAGGCCTCAACTACTACCGAGGGCACTCGATTCCTGCAAACCTTGAGTGCAGCCAAGCCGGCCGCTCCACGGCGGGAGGCCAGGGACTGCCTGTCTCCTACGCCCCTGAGCAAAGCAAAGCAAAGAGCGTTTTGCGGAGCTGGGCGCCTTGTATTAGGGCTATCTAAAGGGGGACCCGACTTTCCTACCGCGTGCCGGTTCAGCTCCGCTGCTTAGCCCTAGGTTTCACAAACAAACCAGACCTGGACTCAGCGTCGCGCGCTGCGCAGGGTTCAGGGGTCCTCGGCCCTTGACCCCACACGCTGTGCAAGCGAGCAAGAGCGATTTGCGCGGCGCCTTTTATCCTTCTGAAAGAAAGAGCATTGCTCGGGGGAAGCGTCTCCTTCTCCTTGTCCGTGCTGAAGAACAGCCCGGCCAAGCAAGTCCAAGATGGGCGGGAACTCAATTAGAAAACTGCGATGGGAAATTCGGGAACCAAACCGAGAAATTCAAGAGCCGGGAATCAAAAACTAGGCCAGCCGATTCCTGACCGAGACAGTACATTCCGATCTGTTGGGTTGACGGTTCACGGGCTGTGTAGTTCAGATTTCGGGATTCTTCATGTTGGGGATGACTTTAGGGTTTGCTCTGCCTTCCTTCATCTTGGGGACGACTTCCGGGTTTGCTGTGCAACCATCGTTTGAGCGTTTTATCTTCCGGACGACTCCTTGGCTTCATCTTGGGGACGACATCAGGATTTGCTTTGCCACTTCAGGGTTTCATCTTCGGGACGACGTCACGGTTTGTTGGTTTGCTCTGCTTTGTTTGCTCCGCCTTCTTCGCTTCAGGGCTTTGGGGTTAAGGCTTCATCTTCGGGACGATGTGCGGTTTCATCCACAGGGTCTGCTCTGCTTTCCTTTCTGTAAGGATTCGCCGATTGGTTGCATGCTTCGCTTTAGAGTTTCAACTTCGGGACGACTTTAGGGTTTCATCATGGGGCGATGTTAAGATTTGCGTTCGTTTTGGGGTCTCATTTTCGGAACGGCTTCAGGGTTTCATTTTGGAGGACGACTTTATGGTTTGCTCTGTCCTCGCTTTGGATTGTATTTTCGGGACAATTTCATGTTGGGGGCGAGTTTCGGGTTTGTTCTGCCATTCGTTTCCGGGTTTCATCTTCGGGACGACCTGAGGGTTGGCTTTGCCTTCCTCGCTTTACGGTTTCATTTGCGGGACGACGTTACGGATTCATCTGTGGAGCGACTTCTAGGTTTGGTTTGCCTTGCGGTCCGGTGCAGTCTTTGCTGTGGGGCTTGACCTCTTGTGTTTTGGGCATGGATGCTGCCCAGTCTGGTGCGGTGGACACCTATGTCGTTTTCACAACCAGGCCAATGTTGTTTTAGGGCCTGTATGCGCAGGGTCGATGCCGAAGGAAGGATGGGCTCGTGGATCGAGGTTTGCGAGACATTCCACCTCCCTGCCCCGGATGATGTCTTGGCCCACGTGCAGGGCGCAATAGGTCAGGGCGCAATACTTGTTGGATGACGGCTTGCAGTTTCCATGGTGGGACCCTTGGAGTAGGGTTGCAGTACTCCCGGCTCGGGGTTTCAGTCCTGTGGAGGCACATCGCGCCTTGGCAGCCTGCCGCGCAGTCATGGACACGGCTGCACGGGACCCTTCGCACTTTCGGCTCTCCGACCTGGCTCGGGTATCGCTCTTCCGAGTCATCCACGCTTCGGGTTTAACAGCCTCCATCGTCGGAACGGAGCCCGTGTGATCGGCCCGTGTCCACGAGGTCTTTGCATGCTGCCTGCAGGAACGTGGTGAACTTCGTTGGCAGTACCCGCTTACGGGATTGCCGGTTTCTTCGGCAGCATTCGGGGCGGCGCATTTGTGGGCTCAGCGGGCGATTGCACCATCCATCCGTAACGATTCCGAGCAGATCCTGACCAGGGCTCGTTTGGACTGCGGTGACCTTTGGTCCAGGTGCCAGGCTTGGTGCTTGCGAGGAGCGCATCCGCATCGCCTTGGCCACGTCTCTGGCTGCAGATGGCCAGGCGTGCATGGTGGAGCACGGTACAGGTCTGCGGAGTGCCTGCAATGGGTGGTGGCTGGTGGTGGCTGGTGGTGGCTGGTGGTAGCTGGTGACGGATGCCTGACTGGTGGGGGGTTGATGGTGGCTGGTGGCTGGTGGCTGTCGGCGGGGTGGTGGCTGGTGTTGGCTGTTGGCGGCCGCCGGTGGCTGGTAGCGTGGTGGCTGGTAGCGTGGTGGCTGGGACGGCTTGCGGTAGCACCTGGCTAGTGGGTGGTTGGCTGGAGGGCAAGTGACTGGAAGGCACGAGGCGACAAAAACCACAGACTCCCTGCCCCCTCAACACGACCCCAAATTTGCGGATCCGAAACATGGTCACGCGACCCGCCCGATTTCGAGCCAGACGAGGCATCTGGTACATCGACCTTCATGGCGCTCATTCGCCGGTGTCATGACAATGCTGATTTGGCGAGGCTTTCCCAGATGATCGGCTTGTGTCGTGTACCACACCTGGATCTGTTGGGAGTGGGTCCCTCCAAATCCAATTGTGAAGCGAATCCATCAGTCGGCAAGGAACTGACGACATGTGGCATCACAGCCACTTTTTTTACTTTTTGAGCCTATGTCGCTGGAGGCTAGACTCGAGCTGTGTTGTGAAAAGCGGACTGTAAGTCAGAGCGTCTTCTCATGTCCGTATATAGTTTCCTCTGACATGAAGATTCACATTCGGGACGACTTTAGGGCTTCAGCTCGTGGACGGCCTTTGGGTTTGCTTTGGTAACACGACAAGAGGACACACTCAAGACAGATAAAGCGAAAACAAAGACAACGCAGGGGACCCCCCTGCCATTCTTGGGCAGGGGTCACTTGGGTCTAGTCCGAAGGGGGCTTTCACTTTGCGTGGCAACGTCCGGAAGCAGGTGGCCGGCATTGCGCACGTCAATCCACGCACAGCGGGACTGCGTTGTGTGGCGCCTGAATTGGGACCCCTCGGTTCCCGTGTTGGCCCGAGTGGTTCCCAAATCCCTGAATTGCCCTTCACAGTTTCCGAATTTGGTGTCTGGGTTTCCTGTATTTTCCTGTCACAAGAGCCACACGAGAAACCACGGGTGTGTTGTGGCAAGCAGGCATGCCAGCCAATTTTTGCGAACCACTGGGGCCAGGCCACCATCTTCGCACCCTTCATCTTCAGGCTGCTTCTGAATCGATATGTGGCCTCAGAGGGGCTCGGCGACGTCGGAAGCTGAGTTGGAGATCGCAGAATCGAAGACAGCTGCAGCGGGCTGTTTTGTCTTGCATCGCCGTTGACCAGGGGGCTGCGGGAACTGGATTCAGCGATTCGCATGGGACTCAGCAAGGGGTTCGAGTTCAAAGGAACCGCGCCAATGAGCAGCTGCCGCTAAATTCTTGCTTGAATCATGAGAACTGTGGCGTGCTTGCACCACTTAAACTTAAATCATCCTGTTTCAGGGACTCGGATATTTGGGGCGAGGAGAAGGAGCCGGAATCTCAGTTCCGGATACTCTTGGACGGCTGTGACCTTGGGATGCGATTCCCGGAGTTTTTGTATAGAGCTCGATGTGCCTCCGAGGGCCCGAGGGCCCCCGCTATCTCATGGGAAGTAGACATCGTTTTTGAAGATGCTGCCGCTCGGGAAGAGCTTGTGCCAAGGAACAGTAAGAAAGACGAAGACGACCTAGAGGCCGGGTTTCAGGTTTTGGACTAAGTAGATGGTGCCTGCTTGCTTGGCGCTACCATATCGTTACAATATACGTTGTAGTGATGGTCTGTCAGCACATGCTGTGCGAGGGCATCTGCTAACCATGGCCGCACGGCCTGGAAAAGCGTGATGTCCATGGTTGTTCTTTCCCAGTTTGGCAGCCTTCTTCAACCTAGAATCAGCCCCCGTTTTCTGACATCAGTCACCTCATCCTTCTGTTTGTTGCTGTATTTCACCAGCCGGCGGTCTGCCTGGTATTTGTATGTGTGAAATCTTCCACATCTCAGTGTTGCAGGACATTGACGTTGCAGGGGCATTGGGGAAAAACAAACCTACAGAGCGGTGCCCTCAATCAGTTGCAGGGCTGAGGCATCATCGCGCACCCCAAGCTAATCGGATTTAGCGGCACTAAGGTACGGACAGTCCAGCCCGGGTGGTGAAGCTTGGCCCAAGAACTGGAAGCCTTGCCATCTGAATGACTCGATTGGTGTGCAAAGTACATCAGAGCACTTGACAGTTGACATAAGGAGATGAAAGTGGCTTCCTCAGTTCCAAGCAGTCCAGCCCTTCTCGTTGTGGCACGAAGTATTACATCCCATTGTCAGTGTGATCATGGCATGCTACTGTGGAAGCTCGCTGAGGCCGTAGATGCCAGGGCTGTTCGTAATGCAGACGACAAAGGCCAGCTCACTGCACCCGAAATTGCCGAACGTTGCCTTTTCTGGTCTAAGCCTTCCGAGCACTTGGCAATCAAGTTCATCAGGCAAGAGTGGCTTCCTTTGCTGCCTGTTCTTCAAGAAGGCAGATCTGCACTAAGAGCCTAAAGGCCTCCCGCAAAAGAAATGGGCCTGAGAAGCAGCGACGGAGTAGTGGTGCAGTTGTTTATCTGCCCTCTATGCGCATGCCAGCTGCTGCTGTCGCTAGCAGCAAGGCGGTGGCCAGCGGGTGAAACAGAGCTCCGTGCACTCGACGAGACACATCCTGGACGCCTAAACCACTGCTGCTCCATCGCCACAGGCAGCACACGCGATCGATTCGATAGCAACCCATCAAACCTTTGCCCAGAATCCCTTCACCGCCAGATTTCAAGGGAGGCATCGAAGCATAAAATGTCAGGAATGGCTAATCGCCATCCCCCACAATTCTTATGATGCTTTCTCGGTCCATATCCTTCGTGGGTCGCTCCATCACCAAGCCTTCTGCCAGAAATGCAACTTCCTCTTTAATGTTGATTCGAGATGTACAGTTTGCTTTCATACTCAGTTTATCTCAGACTCACGTTGCCACGATTGTGCCCATGCATCTCACCACATACTCAGAGCGCGAAAACAATGCGAACGTTGGGAGAACGCATTTGATGCGATCGAAGCCGCAGCTGCTATGCAGCAATCAGCGCAACATCACATGTGTCTGGCAGGCTTATCGCCGGCAAATTTCCTTGACAATCCATTCCTGTCAATCACACATGCTTGCAGGTAGTGGTCCACTAAAGAGGCAACTTGAGGGCAAATAGCAGCCAATAACACATTGGCTCCCTTGCCACTGTGTTCAGGAGCCTAAAGGTAGAAACAAGCGCCCAGCTCAATTCTGAAGTCATGCAGCCCTAATAACACGAAAAGCTCCTGAGCAGTGGTGCGTTTCACCTTTCCAGAGATTTTGTCAGAGAGGGCCGAGAAGTAGCCAAATCCTTGGCCTCGAGGGCGTCTCGCATCGGCCTTGACGGCGGCGCCACGCGCTGCATCCTCACTATTCGGATGACCACAAAGTGCCCCGCACATCCCATTTTAGCATAGCGATACCAGGCTGTCTCAACATGGCTTCGACAGCTGCGCCGCAGGTCTTCCAGGCTGTGGAGAGGAAGACGGCACCTAGATTCCTGCATCAAACCACACTTTGATCTTACTACTGCTCTTTCTCTCCATTTGCTTTTTACAAAGCTAGTGACCTAGTCCTGGTCCAGGCCAAAACAAGCTCGGACACTTGTTTGTGTGTCTGTGCGGCATTCTAGGGATGGTGGAGAATGCATCCACCGTTGCAGCAGTGTCTCAAATCAACGCGCATGCTTCTGACTCGTGATTGCCATTGTCGGCATCTGCTGGGAAGGCTAGATAGAGACGCTGGAAATGCTTGTGTTGATTTGGGCGGCTTTTTTCAGCGCTGGGCACCGAAGACACAATTTTTTGGGCCGTTTGTATATCCATGCTAGTCTCAATTGGGCTGGACTTCGAGGAACTCCATCCTGCAAGAGGATGAGTTGCAGCTTCCGGGTGCCAAGATGGCCAATGTTGCCTTGTCCGCGGTGTCGTTGAAGGTTCGCGCCGCAAACAAGTTGGCACAGTGCGTGAGCCTCTCTAAAGCGATGCTGTACCAGGTAGCCGCCCATTTGAGGGGCCGAGATGATGTTGAAGGGAGGAAAGGTAGGATTCCTAAGCCCAACACCCACATGCCGGAACTCCTCCGTACGGCGGCTTTCTCCTCTGGTTCCTCAGCACTCGCGCCTTTCATGTTGCTCGCTGTCGTGACGACGGCTGCGGCATTGAAGGGCTTTGGACTGCTCGACCCTGCAGATTTGGCATTTGTGGCATCACCTTCAGAGTGACGGCTTCAAGCAACTGTGCACATGTCGAGCAGACCCGGTAGACCTTCGTGATGAGTCTTGACTCCAGCACGGGTTGTTGTGTTGCGCTACCAGCAACCCCTGCTGTTCTGTTGTCGTGCCCCTTCTGCGATTCCTCAAGGGCTGTAGAAGCAGAGGCAAACAGGTACACTCAGCGAGCACTCGCGCGACAAATAAAGGCCGCAGCTCATCATGTCTCGACCCGAGTAAACTTTCTGTAGTTTCCGCTGCAGGTTTGGGCAGCTTGTGCACTGCCACAATCGTTCATGGAAGTGAAGTCCTTGATCTACTCATCTACCGGACCTCCAGAGTTGCTCAAACTGGAAGTTAGGAGCCGATCGGCCTTGCAGAGCCAAGCGATGCCGATAGTGCCGCCAGTGCAGCGACCACCGCACCGTCCATTAGAAGGGAGGGCTTGGCCCAGGGTGGACTGAACAGCCGATCTCTCACACAGACACAAGGAGCCAACAGTGTCGAATGGCACAAACATCAAACATCACTCGCCCCCCCCGCGAATTCCTTCCGAGTGCCTCCAGCCGCTGGCGCCGCTGCAGCGGGCCTTGGATATGGCGACGAAGACCCGTGGCGGACCCGCGATGGCACTCCTGGCGAGGCTCCGGGACAAAAAAGCGCTGCGATGCTTTTGGCGCTTTTGTCGTTTCGGCTTCTCGTTCCAGGCGCTTGGTGCGCGGGAGCCGGACGGGCCTTAGCCGGGCCCCGTCCTTACGATTCGGCATCTTCCACATTGCGAAAGTGCCTTTTGGCACGTTTGTTGAGCTTCAGAGAACCTCCCAGATCTCGCGTGCCGTGCAATCATAGAAGTGCTGCCGCTTCGTCTCAAACGGCAAACGGGAAATGTTGCCGAGGCATCCCCGGCAATTGCTCAGAGAGCTTTCTCTGATGCCCCGGGGCTGACACGGCTTGAGGCGAGTTGGTTTAGATTTTGCGCGAGCTCTCTCAGCAAGTGTCGTCCTCCTTGTCGCTCTGATGTGTGCTTTGGTTCTTGGTCAGAAGCAGAAAAAGCCGAGCGACAACTATCTGGACATGCACTCACTGGTGACCCGCCTCCGCCAGGGCCTTAATCCTCAGGCTTTTCTGCCAAGACGAAAGCTCAAAGCCAAAGTGAGGTGAGTTGTTCCCGCCGGCCCCGGCAATGGGTGCACCCATCAACGGTGATGTGGTCACATCCGTCACAGAGGCTGCGGGCACGGCCAGCCAGCTTGCGGAAGAAACACTCACCGACCTATTGACAGAATTCAATGATGGCTAAGAGGAATCTTCTAGAGTAGGTGAGGCAAGACGCCCAATCTGCACTAGCACTGTGACTCGGAGGTCTTGTCTCGTAGGGGTTTTGCTCGCGACACCTCTGGCAGACACTGCAGAGCGTGAAGCTGAACCCACGTGAATGGCAGCAACACGCAGTCTACCGGCGGGGGCGCTACACCAGGCGGGTCGGGCATTCCCTTCTGATCTGTTGTAGGTTTTGCCGACGTGTCGTGACGACTCCGAGTTACGTTTTCTTCTGGCTATTGCGGGTAGGCGACCGCCACCGCTTTTTGTGCCTTGTGCTCTACATATTGTTGCCATCTGCAGTCATACTGTTCAGATGTTTCCGGCACTACCTCTACTTGTTTCTGCTACTTCCACAGTGTTGTAGTACCCTGTTAGGACATGTTCTTCCCAACAGTTACCGCACAGGAACATGGGTGCTGCCTCATGACATTCTATGATCGTTTGCTGAATGAGTACACTTTACGCTTTTTGGGATAATTCCATCTGAAAGTTCATAAGTGTTTGTTTGGGCTTATGAACTCAGCAACCAAGTATGAAGAAGAGGCTACAGTCGGCCGAAGAGAAGTTGATGGGGATTTCCTGCAAGGTGCAGTCTTCCGGGATTCTGTTTCTGGACGTTTTGCATTTCGTGTGGAGAGCTGCGCAGGAACATAGTTGGATATTCGCCAAACCAATTTATCGCCGCAGCCTCAGACTGAATGAGAGTGTGTTCTTGGGAGTTTCGCGCTGTGTGCACCAACGCGACGAACGTCTCAAGAGATTGCCGGTAGTCTGGTAATGGCCGTCGACAGCATGTCAGAGGTTCTGGGGGATGTTCGTCACGGTCCGAGCCAACCGAGGTGCTGCTGCTGTGTTGGGAACGGGGCCAACAGAGCCCCATCCATGACCATGCAGGCGAAAGGCTGAGAGCTTTCTCCGAGCCGGATCATGGTGGGCGGGGCCGGTGACTTTTTTCCGCTTATGTTGAGGTGCCCACTGCTTTATCAAGATGCTTAGCGGACAGCTTCAAGTGCGCACGTCACGTTTTGAGAATTCGGCTTATGTGATCTGGTGATGCCAACCGTGGTGTGCCGACAGCTTGCGAACGTGTGTGTGTGTGTGTACACCCTGATTCTAAGCTAAGGGTTTCTGGATGCCAGACGTTTGCGATTATTCTTGCAGCAGGGGGTGGCAGCAGGGTCCAGAGTCTGCCAACAACGAAGACACTCTGGATACATGGGTGAAGCGCGGTCTGATCAACCGTGTGTACCTGCCGTTTGTGACATCGTACAACATCCTTGCAGTGCATTGTTTTCATTTTTTCAGGCACTTCTGGATGGCACAGGGCTAAGCCTAGAACCCTTCTGATGATTTCAGCGTGTGCGTATCAGTGATATGTCAGCACCCCCATACTTATCTGTGCTGTTGACTGCTCGGCTCGCATCTAGCACATTAAAGCTGCGAAACTTTCGAATGCTCTGCTGCACTAAAGTGTCAGCAATTCCTGTCCATGTGCCACATCTTCACCTTTGGCAAGTCAATCGAACAAGGAGTTGCAGCAAGCGTGTGTGGCCATGGCGCCGTGTCCGACATTTGCTGAGAGTCTCCGTTGGGGCTGTGCTACTATAGCAGTGTGTCACAGCCATGCTAGAAGATGCTGAATCCACACTTGTTTGAAGCAGCCCGGCCAGGAGCGCAAATTCGCTTGGGCTCCAAACGGCTCCTCCGGCCCACAGGCGTGAAGAGTCGATCCCGACATGCGCTCGCGAGCAGCTAGGCTTCCATGACGAACGTTCGTCGAGTCAGGGTAGCCCCCAGTGAGTCCGGAACGGGAGAGTCCGGAACAGGCAAACGCCCAGTGAAGCATGTCCAGGAGATTGGTCGGAAATGGTCCCCCGTGCGAGTCGGGTTTTGGGTTTAGGGGTTAGGGTTTAGGGTTGTTCCTGACTCCGGTTCATGGCTTGCCCTCGTCTGTTCTCGACTCGTGCGTCCGACTCGCCTGTCATCCCTTCCATGACCGTGCGCCGTGCGCAGTGCAGGCAGGGCCACCTGGTCTTTTGGATGCATCTGACACGGAGAAGAGTGCTCGGGGCCTCAAGTCTGCCACAGAAAGGGCCTGGCCTCGTCACTGCTGGGCCTGGATGCCGACTGGAAACTCAGAATGTGAGTGCTGAGCTCTTGGACATGGTTTCTGCAGCTGCACATGCCTGCTCGCAGATGGAGAGTGGCAGTTGTAAAATCTAGAATGTTCTATATTTTCAAGCGAGTGAATGGCCACCTTCTAAGCCTTTTGTATGTCTGAAGACACCATCTGCAACTGATCGGAAAGGCTCGTAGCTAGCAAAGGCCTAAGAGGATGGAAGATGCACGTGTCGGGGTGTCAGGTGTCGACGTCCAGCACTCACACGCACCGTCATTTGCACCCTCATCATCCGGAAGGTGATGTGCAGTGGAGGCATCCATCCTGCACAGCACTTACCCCGAGTCCTAAGCCTCAAATGATCTCCGAAACCAGCCATGGCGGATGCCTCGGAAACATGGTTGCCAGATGACGAGGCCACAACTTGACATCTACCTTCTGTAATTATTCTGTTGTCGTCTTGCATCGTTGTCAACCTGGGAACTAGAGCGAGGAGTTCCACCTTGAGGAGGGCGAGGAGGGCTTGGAGGGGAGCACCGGCGCCTCCTGGATCGCTTTTCTGCGCGATGATGCTACTCGAATGCGACCTGCAGTGCGGAATGCGCCTGCGCTCTTCCTGTGCCCTTGTGCTTTTCGGTTGGATTCTTGGTGTCTGGACAAGGTCAAAGTCCAGTGCGCGGTTTGGCTCTGCGCATCTGCTGCGGCGGCAAGGTGCCCAAAACAATAAGGGAGACCTGCTCTGACCATGTCGTCGGAAAAGCAGAGTAGCGGCCGGCAAATTACTTCAAGCCTCAAGCTCTGAGCGGGGTCTACGGAGCATGTGCAGTTATATGTATTAAGCACAGCAGCACTCTCGGTTTGCTGCGACAGATGTTGGTACTGGCACAGGCGCAGCTTGAAGAAGATCCGACTAGGCCCTAGGCTACGTCACCGTGTCGCCTTCCGCCCCAGAAAGACTGAATTTTTTCAGCTGGAACCTAGCCGAACGCACAGTGCGCTGCCCTCCAGATTTCTACTTCATCCCTTTGCTTCATAACCGAGCAAGAAGAAGGGAGAAAAGGGAGATTGTTGCAGGCACGCAGCGGCGCCTTGCTGCCGGGGTTTGCTCGAGCTGGGCTTGGGCGTGTCCTCCAAAATTCCCAGCCCTTTCGGCCGCGGTTGGAAGCAGACGGCGGTTGCGATTCGCATTCACAGAGCAGTAGCATTCGTAAACCACCTTTTCGGATGAATCTTTTCTACTTTGGGTTATCTTTTGGATCGCTGTTTGTCCTTGTGAGGTGTCATCGGCTGGGCTATTGCTAGCTTGCTCTCGCTCGCATGGCTTCTGCTGGACCTGCAAATGGTCTTCACTTCAGACGCTTCGAAGCAACAAAACTTCTGAGTCTCACCCGAGCATCTGTTGCACCGTCAATCTGATTGAGGAGCAGAGAGCGATGCTGTTCCCTCCCTGGAGTATCCTAGTGCAGCTCGTCTGTGAGAGCTACGAGGACTGTGTGGGCATCGTGTGCATTACCGGCAAAGGCAAAGGGTTTGTCATCCTGCATAAGCAGAATGCTTGAGGTTTGTGAAGCAGCCGGTGGCTGTTGGGCATCTTTGCTGCAGGTTGAGTGAAGTTGCCCCTGCACGGGACAGTCCATGAAGGAGCTGTTTTCAAATTGCAGGCGCTCTGGCTCAAACAAAGGTCTCAGCGTTTCACACCAGTCCCATTTTCCAGCTGTTTGGTGACGCGACTTTGCAGAAGAACTGATATTGTTCAGAACCTGTCGCACAGTGTTTCGGTGATCCACATTGTCGAGTCTCTGTCCATGCGACGTTCCTCTTCTCTGTACTTGTCAAGCATCGTTGGACCTCACTGTGCAGTCTTGTCGAAGCTGATTCCTTCACTGCTCCCGATTCATTAGGTCTTGAGTCTTGAGCTTCACTGCTTCTCCACTCCTGAGACCTTGCTTGTCGTGATGCAAGAACAAACCTGAGGCCATGACCCAACATCTGCAGGCTGGGTGACCGTGTGAAGCTTGTCACGTTGGAAGAACGTGACAAGTTGATACATTGATACAAGACTTCTCGCAGTCTCCTCGCACTTTTATCAGCAGGCACCCGAGAAGTCGACATGCCAGAAGGACGCATCTCCTTCCAACAAGTCCACGGCCTCTTGATCTGAAGTTGGGAAGGCCAGTATAGGCCTAGGCCAGTATCGGCCATAGTGTTTTCAAAAGAGTCCTTCTGTCCCTGTCCCTGTAAGGCCTCTTCACCCACCAAGAAGATCAAGGAGAACTCGGAGATGACGAGTTTGCAGTCTCTGCTTTTCTCCTAGCTTGGGGCGGGGCGATGTGTGTTGCAGTCTTTTTTCCATTGCTTGGGGCTCAGATGCTCTTCCTGAGGTGGTTAGGAATGACTGCTTCCTTCCGGGGGGGGGATGTGTTTGCACTCGCGAGGAGAAAGCGGCAGCGATCCGGAAGAGCTTCCAACGGCCAAAGTTCTGGGTCATGGGTGCCTAGGCTTTGCCCGAAGCAAGGAAAAGGAAACAAAGACATGGAGGCAGCGAGCGAGAGATGAAGCAGTTTTGATAGCGAGAAAGAGACCCCAGAGACAGTTCACACAAGGCACGTGGGCATGCAAATGGGAGAGGCTGCGCCCCCGCCAACCTCTTTGCCCTTTATTAAACTGCAAACTCCCGCGCTTATACCGCGAAGAAATGAATAACAACGGTTTCAGGGCAGCTTGGACTCATTCTGAAAGGAATAAGGGTGATGAAGAAAGCAAGAAGGGCGAGCGAGAGCGGGACAGAGTGAGAGATGGCAAGAAGGACTGACGGAGGTACAGCGGCACACTCTCCCGCTTTGTAGAAGCAGCCTCCCTTGCCTAAAGTTCTCCGACGGAGACACCGGTGCACAAGATCATGTCATATCTCCGCTTGCCAGCAAGAGACCAAGAACATTACTGCACACTACTAGAGTCTCGGAACATTCCAAGGATTCGGATGGTGTCTTGGCTGTACACTTGTTAGCCTGACAGCTGCCACTTGACCACTGGATGCAACTGACTGTGGAGATTTCATGTCCAGATGATTTTGCAGGCATCATTGTTGTCACATCTCACAGGTGCTTGGCAGCATGCGCTGGCGCTTCCAACGTGATCGCTTTCAAGAGCTGGTGCCTTGACCAGATGACAGCATCCGTGTAGCAGAACGAATTCGATATTCTCGCCAAACGACGAGCGTCCAAGTGCCTTTGGCAAGCAAAACCGATCGCTTGTGGATTCTTAAAAGAATTTGATGTGGTTGGAGGCACCTCTATGCGTCTCACGTTACTGGCAGCACTTCAGCGATTGCCTTCCGAATCGAAGGTGTGCACCAAGGCGCTTGGAATCGGTGTGTACTTCGGGTCGAAGAGCTTTGAGGGTAAGGTTGAGTTTGAGAGTTCCTTTTTGTTGCGCGGCCGCCCTGCGCCAGATGGTGTGGAGATGGAGAGCCTCCAGGAGGCAGTGGCGCTCGTAGGCTCCTTCCTGCTTGGTACCTGCAGATGCATCTGGAGAACGCTTTTTTGGGGGTTTCGGGTCTTTACATTTCTTAGCTCGGGCTGGTGACATGACGGCGTAAGGTGCCTATGCCTGCGGTGTGCTCATCGACAAGAACCAGGTGGGCGCCTGCGAACTTGCATGAACGGAGGAGGGAGTCCTCAAGAATTGGAATGGACCGAGGTGCACTTCTTGGGCAAAGCCTTCTATGGATTGGCCCTAATACTGAATTCCACGCTGCTCGTCCTGGCCGCCTTCGTTCCGGGGAGGCCGACGGGGCTCAACACGGGTGTACCCTGGTTATTCAAGACCGACTGCAAGACAAGCAGAATGGTGAACAGGCATCGGGTCATGAAGCTGTGAAACTTGACGGAATACCGATGCTTTGCTTGCCCATTCCCCGTGGCACCGGCACTGCGCTGTCGTCTTAGTCGGTCCTCCCTTGAAGCTAGAAGCATCTGTTCGCACACTTTATCATCTCAGTGTGTTGCCAGACTCTTCCCTGTGTGCTTGGTGGCGGCTGCCTGTGGCCTACAGCAGCCTGGCCAAATTGGAATGGGTGAGCTTGCAAAGCCGAAGCTGGCTGCAGCCAAGGAATGCGATGTGCACATCGCACTTCGGAGCCATCGTGCGCACGACGCACGTGACGGGAACCGCCGGTCTCTCACAGGGGCTTAGAGTTTCAGCATGACAAGCAGGCGGCAGTACTACTGTACCACATGCAACATATCCACGGATATCGCGGAGCTGGTCCCAGCATGTTGCACTCAAGCCCCACGTGCCTACTTACGTGCCGTAGCCCCATCAAAGAGGGCACTGCCGAAAGCGATCACGATGCACCGCGCATGTCACGCCTTCCATGTTCGCTGGCCTGTCCTTGTACGGGCTGCCACACCCCAGCCCTGCTCTCGTCTGCTCTCCATGGCCCATGACATAGCACGGGGCGCAGGGGTTCAAGAAGCCGCAGCCGGAGCAGCCGGTGCACTCCGGGCGGAGCTTCGTAGCTCACGGAAACTTTCCCACAGTTTGAAGTGGCGAGGCAACGCCTGCGGGGATGACGGGGGAACGGGAAAAATTTTGAAGGCGAGCACTTAACATCGCCTCCTGAATGGAAACTGTGGGATCCTCTGCACTAGACTCTGTTTCTTGGCCTGCGCATTCGCAAACGCAACTTCTTGATTCCCTGAGTAACTGCCCGCTGGCCCAGAAGCGCACGAGCAGGCGTGTTGTCTGATGGATGGACTGTCTCCCTGTGGTCTAGGAGTCCAGGTCCAAAGAAGTAGGATGATAGCTATCGCAAACCCGAGCCCCCAAAGCCCGCAGAGATTTGCAGCAGTTCGACAGTCGACGCCGCGGTTTGTGTGCAACAGTCTTAAAAGTTCCAAGTGGATTTCTGGTGGCCAGGGTATCTGTTGTTTGCAGAACAGCCATTAAACAAACAACTTGCCGTTGGCTTGTGTAGGCGGCGTGTGCTATCAGCAGGAATCTTGAACTCGTCTTGAAGCTGCATGAACTCAGTCTTACAGCTGAGGTCACTGACATTGGATCCACGCTGGGCCGCATCAGCATGATTTACTTGCGCAAGGCATCCTGTGCTGTAGCACTTCACACACTTCCGGCAACAGCCAGGCTGCAGGCACCCTAGCAGAGGAATTTTCAGTGTAACATCACCGGCAGCGCAATCATATCCGCCGTCAGATGTCTTTGGAGAAGCGTGCCCGCATCATCATCGAGAAGTATTCACAGTCATGCATGCTTGGAGGGGTGCCGGCGATCTGAGCTGAACGACGTGGAGAAAGCTGAAGTTGGCGTCGATGTGGCAAGCATGCATTGTATTGGCTCATAGCGAGCCATGCGGCTGCATAAATCATGCGCCGAGGCACGCAAGCTGTTGGTCCTCTCGGGTTTGTGGACATCCTTCTTTATTGGCGGCCTTATTGGAGCTTCGCTCAGAGGGAGGGGGGCTTCCGTTCCTTCCGCGATGTTGCAGAGTTGCAGCTCGTTGCAGCTCCTGAGGAGTTTACGAGGAGAACATGATGCCAGGCCCGCGGGCTTTGCTTGTCCCGGCGAGCTTCACGGGAACGCTGGGCGTGTGCTACATGGCCCTCAGCATCTCGGGTGCCATAAGGTACTGGTAGAGCAAGTTTGCCACAAGTTTTCCATTCGGAATCTAAGGAAAGACGCTGAAGCAGTACATCCAAAGGATGGAAAAGGAACGCTTCGACTCCGATCTCAAAGAAGTGCAGGCACGGAAGCGGGATGTTGTGGAAGAGCCCACGTAGGTTGCAGCAGCCATGCACTTGCACGGCCCTTCAGGAAGCGATCCATCACATGGAATCCAGGCTTCATAGTATCGACACCGATAACAACGAGAGCTTGGTGGTGGAGCTAGATGAGGACAGACAATGACACAGAAGAAGGAAGTCGGGCATCGATGTTTTGCGGAATACAGGAGATGGGCCACATGATCGAGGCGCTCCACGAGGTGGAAGCCGACTTTGAGAATCTGCCAGCGGCCTCAACTTTCCGGGACCAAGTCTTAAAGTGCATGCACTGTTTGCACTGTTTGAGCTTCTTAGGCTTCGATCAAACAGCCAGCTGTCAGTGGGCCAGCACAGCCGCGGCGGCACGCACCTGAGTCTGTCCCTGCATCGGACGGAGCCAAGGCTAGCTTTTCCCAAAGCGAATGCTCAGGAAGCAAGGCCCACATGGAAGTGTGACCGGCTGCCGAAGCTCGTTATTTCCACCCGTGGCGTCTTAGCCACGGGATAGGAGGAAGCTGGAAAAGTGCAACAGAATGAATGATTTTTTGCGATCGGCTATGGAGCCACAATGGGAACTGCGTCCAGCATCTTCTTGCCAGGAAATTTTCCTTCCGTTCCCTTAGGCCTTTAGTTAAAGCTAAGGCTAAGGGATGTGGAGGTCTTGTTGCAAGTGGTGGAAGGCAAAGCCCAGGGCAATCCATAATGTTCAACACATGTGTGCTCGGCCTCTTGTCACAGGTCACGTAGCTGAAGGTTCCAAACGGTACTGTGTTTCGGAGAAGACTGGCCTGTGCCTGGCGCGCAAATGTCCTTGCATAGCGCCGTTGGAAGGCAGCCACTCTATATTCGGGCTTTAAGCTGAGTGGGCCAAAAGGCTTTTTTGGGGGCATGGTGGGACACAAGATGCCCACGAATCGATCCACCAGGCTGTCACCCGACCCGGGCAGAGTGCATTGCAAGTTCGTTGACGCATGGGCTGATCTTGCAGCGTGGGCTCTGGTGACTCTGGTTTTTTTGGTGGTTCTCTTGGCTGTAAAGACATCCGCGTGTGCCCATTGCCAAGTAATTCGTGCAATTCGGGCTCGTTGTTCTTTCATCGGAAAAGATTGAGCACGCATAGGGGAGTGAGGAGCGGGATGCTGCGACCAGTTCGTTTCCGCTCCTCCCTTCATCCCGTCGTGCCAGTCACCGAGTAGGCCTCGTGCTCAGAGCCGGAAGGCTCATACCCTGGACCCCGAATCTGACCGACTGATGGGACTACATCAAGCGTCAGAACTCGTGGTCCCCGAATCCACGAACTTGCGCCCTGAATGCAACCCGACATGCAGAGTCATCGCATCGACACTTCGGTCATCTCGTGTCGGGCTGGCTTTCGGGCTCATCTGCATGGATCCTTGACCTTGGCAAGGGAGGAGCAGTTGGCTTCATGTCATTGTGCCCAGACTTGCAACTTTTGGCGGACAGCTCGTAGTTGAAAGGCTGCCTGAATTTTTGGACAGTGGCCTCAAGCGCCGTCAAGAGGAGAGCCGGCAGTGTTGGGCAATTGGCGGCGAGTGCACATTTGCACCTTTATAGTGAAAGAATGGATACCCTCCTCTGCGTAGCAATCGCGTAATCTGCTGCCCAGAGCCGATCACTTGCTCCCAGTGGCGCTCACCTGAACTTTCCGGGTGCTGTTGTGCAGCGAGGCCTGTGCACGGAACTCTCCAGCACCTGGTGGTGATCTTCCCTTTCTGGGACCGCACATCATGCCATGACGTCAGAGGCACGATCTTGTGATGGTGGGTAAAAGGTACCCTAAGCTCATAGAGCGAGACAACATCAAGCACCACAGTCTATGCTGGGTGAAGGATAGGGGATCGTCGGCTTTCGACCTCACAGGCTTTGCAATGTCACAGTGCGGGCCCTGTACTAAATGTTTTGTCCTCCCAGGGAGCGTTCCCTGGCCAGTGCCAATCGGAAATGTCATTACCGGCAAAAGATTCCTCGACATGATCGACCGCCGGGAAAAAGGGCTTGCCCGATTGATAGTGTCTCACGTGCCAGTCTCGCAGCACTGTCAGTGCATGAGGTCAGTTGTCATTTTCTTGGGCTACGATGGTCGAAGCTATGTGCGACGGGTTCAGGCAGGGTGTGCGACGGTTAGATCGTGAATGGGTGGTGGTGGGATGGAGTTGGGCGGACAGTGGCCGCGCGAGGCGCTGTGACGGAACGCTCAATTCGGGTCCAGCTATACATGCACTGACGCATCAGCCAGTCATCAGGAGCAGTGTCAGGTTAGATGATTAGACAGAGACACTTTTTGCCGTCTCTTTCAGGCTAGGCCTGGCAGAGTGTTCAGAGCCGTCTTCACCAGTCCAGGCCATCGATGAGACTGTCGCTCCCAGCAGGCTCCAAACTGCCGTCTGGTTGCACGTGGCAACACGTGGCACCGCCTTCTGCACCTTCCGCTTCGCGTTTGCACATTGAGGTCGGAGACCTCGCTGGGGCGCCCAGTGACAAGCCCCTCTACAGTGCCGATGGGAGTGCGGATTGGCTGGAGGCTGGGCATCCGAAAGAGCTGCTTGTCAGCCTCGCAGCCTCGAAGCCTTAGCACCTCATGAGGCTCAGGCGATCAAGGGCACGTCCGCGGCCGAAGCAGCTGTGACCGAGCTCCGCATCTCTATCATCAAAGAGCCTTTCTGAGGCTCCTTGCAGGACCGTTCCCGATCTCGAGCGTCCTGTCGCTTCGAAAGCAAACCTGCGACTTGATTCGTTTGTTCGCGTCCCCTCCACCTCCAAATCTGCACATGGTAAGGTCCGTGGCATTGATCTTGATCGTTCTCAGTCCTCCCATGGCTTTCGCGTTCTTCGTGCCGGTCTAAGTCTCGCTTGCAAAGCGAAAACGGATGAGGTTGATGAGGTTGCTTTATTGCCTGGGCAGCGAGCCAGGTCACCAGCCAGCCCCTGGTAACGCTCTGGTTCCTGCCTCCCGGCATGTTCCAGCTTTCTGGGTTTGATGCATTTGCCAGGCCAGTAATGAAGCCATAATTAAGCTTCATCAGATTGGCCGCCGAGGCTGCTTGCCAGCATTGGCATGAGCTTCCTGTTTGGTGCGCTGTCATGACGGTACTCGTGCTGAGTGCCTTTTGCACAGCTCTACAACTCTACAGCCCCGGTTTTCGTTTGGAGCCTGAGCATCCGTGATCTGGTTTCGGAGTGTTTGGCAAGCTTCTCTCAGACGCCGTTCCAAAGACAATGAACGAAAGGAGATGCGTGAGCATGCAGGGTAGTTCGCATGCAGCCAGCAAGATCCAGTGAGGTATGGTCCCGACAAGCAAGCAAGGCATGTGTACCCTGCAGTTTCACCACTGGCAGTTGTTTGCGTTTCCTGCGCCCTGCCTAAACCAAAGTGCGCCTGAGAACTGCTGAGCTTCCAAAGCAGGAATCTCTGATTCGCAGGTTTGCACGAAGATCCGCTCACTTCCTTCAGTTGCTGACACTAGATGAGGTCAGCTTCATGCACGACTCCCTGGGTCTCCACCAGATAGAGAATCCCAGCGAGAGCGATGCGTGGGGCTCGATCCCCTTCGACAGCTTTGCGTACTTATAGGTTCAGCCGATCTATCAAACGCTGTCAGATGTCGAAAGTTGTGTGTGACGTCGAGTCAAGCTGAGGTGGCGGTCTCTCTACATGTGTACTCGCCACCCTTCCAGGCCCCTCGGCGAAGTTCGAAGGGCTCCGAAGCCCTGGGTTTTGCTGCGGTCCAAGTAGTGGGACTCTGCAGACTTCCGCTCAAGAGGAGTGCCGTATCTTCCCTCCTACCGGTGCGCCGCCGAAGTGAAAGCCTCAAAATAGTTCATTTCTTCGCTTTTACTGCAAGCTGATGCTGAAACCGGTTCGGCGCTTGAGGACTGCACCAATGGTCAGCGTCTTCGTTCCTGAGGGATTGCAGAAGGCAGGGAGGTTTGAAATTGGTGCCCGCAGGGAATCCGCGGCTGCCTCATGGCTGCTCAGGCCGCTGAGGAATCCAAGAGTCTCAGCCTGCCTTGTGCCGAGAAGACGCGAGACGGTGCCGCCTCCGGCCCCCCGTCGCCCCTCGTCTCTGAGGCAAGACTTCTGCGGGAAGCTCAGCGACCTCCGAGCCGAGGCACCGGGGCCGAGACCTTTCGGGAGACCTGCTCGGGCTTGCACGCCAGGAGGGCGATGGCAAAACTCATCTGCATCCCGTGCTGGACCTGCTGGTGTCTGCAGAGATGACGGACATGGAGTGGGCTGCTTGCTCAAATCGATGTAGATATTCTGGCAACATGGGAGAGTCACCAATGATGGCTGCGCCTTTTTTTGTCCTGGTCTGAAAGTCTTGAGCCCTCTCTCTCCCAGGCTTCCTACGCAAGTCCCATGCACTTCAGCGAGCAGGGCAGCTCAGAGTTCTCTGTGTTTGCCCTGCTTGAAGCAAGCTTGAGCTCGACAGAGCTGCAACATACCCCTACCGGAGAAATCACGTATCCTCCAAGAACGATGTGCATGCCATGAGTGCCGGGGTATAGACAGAATTGTAAAAGGGTTGAGACCACAAGGCGCTTCACGAAGTCTGATTTCTGAGTCGGCTCAGCGGAAGTATTGGCATTTGTGATGCCGAACTGCGCCACTGCTCAAGGTTTCAACCCGTCCAGCACATTATCCACTGCAGCAGCCCTTAGTTCGCTCGAGATCCCGCAAAAAAGTATTGATTCTTAGAGTTGCTTTCCCTGCTTCGGCAGCAATCCGGAGTCTCGGAGAGACTGAAAGGTGACGACGAGTTTTCCGTTGTCATTTCTTGCTGGAGCCTGGCCCTCGTTCTGGTAGTTGGCACATGTTGGCACGCTGGGAGATGAGCTCCGCCATGTCGCACTGAAGGCCCCGGCCAGAAGATCCCTCCGCACACGGTGGGGCGAGGCGGGGTCCGGGGTTCAGTTTCTCGTGGGCTTTCCCTGGGTCCTCCGAGAACCTTTGCGCAGGTCGCGTGATGTGGCTGAAAGCTCGGGAGCCAAGAGTGTACCTTCTCATGTAAATGCCGCAGGGAAGAGAAAGAGATATAGAGAGAGAGGTCTTGAAGCTTTACAGGTTCTTCACGGGAATCTCCTCTTCCAGGAGAGGGCTTAGTTTGGAGTGATGGTGTGTGGTGATGCTGCATGCATCCACCTTGGTGAGGAGTACTCCCCTGGCCTCTTCCCTTGGGAAAGCGATGCTGCAGTCTTAGCAAGCGCTGCGCGCCTTCGCATTTCGCCTCAGCGCAAGCCGGTCCAGTCACGAGGTCGAGCGCCAAACGGAGCTCGGTGAGGGCTCGGCCAGCTTTCTGGAGGCAGGTTCGTTAGCACTTGACAGCGGCACAACATCTCCTCCAACCTCGTCCCTTTCGTCATAACATGTTTGCACTTGACAGCAATTTCCTCTGTAATCCGTAGAGCCCATCTGCTTTCCGGAAAACGTGGATCCAATGAATCCAACGTAGCTCCCGCTCGCTCTGCAGGAGTGTGGTGCCCGATCCTCGGAGCTCTCGCGAGCTTATGCGAGCTTATGCGAGCTTGTGAGCTTTGGACTCTGACCTCAGCCTGGCTTCCGGCGAGGTGCGCATGCACGACGTGAAGAATCTCAGTGAGACTGAGCCAGCAGTTTCGGTAGGGATCCAAGCGATATCAAGCATGAAGAAGGCAAGCGACACGGCAGTCCATTGTACCAAGATTCAAGTTTTCTCTCCTCCTCTCACGTCGCCCGGACCTCAACGCAGGGCTTGTTTCAAAGAAGTTGGAAGCCGAGTGTGACTCGTGGATCCGAGGTTTACTTTTCATTCGGAGAAGGGCACGGAGAGACGCGACCTTCCCTGGCTCGTTGGGCAGGCGGGAAGCCGCCAGGAAGTGGCCAATGCTAGGACGCTAGGACTCAACGTCGCTGCTGTGACCTCTCTCGAAACCACCGGCCTGCACTGCTTCAGGCAGATGCCACCAAGGGATCTGAGGCATTCTCCAGTTCGTCTTGCACTCAGCACAGCTGTCAGGACAAGGGAGGTTGGGCAGATGCTGATAATTAAACATCCCCTGCACCGCCTGTACATCCCTGCACCTATTCACGATGGGGAGAGGTCTTAAAACAAACTAAATAGGCATTAACAAAATAAATGAGCATCTAAGAAAAATCAATAGGCATCTAAACAAATTATGCCGGCGTAGACCCCAAACAGTGAGGAGGGCCAGAAGAGGCCAAAAGAGGCCAGAAGCGGTCGACAAAGAGGCTGGAAGCCGCGCGAAACCACAGCAGGAGTGTTGAAACTCAGCGGAATTCGCACGAAACCACAGCGGGAGCGTCGAAACGAAGGTCGCGCCCCACCGTGTGCGCAGTTGCGGCCTGCAACCTAAGCGGGCCCCCAGAAGAGGCCGAAGAGGCCGGGAAGTCCACAGCGGGAGCATTGAAACGCAAGGGAATTCGCGCGAAACCACAGCGGGAGCGTCAAAACGCAGCGGAATTCGCGGGAAAGCTGCGGCCCGCAACCTGAGCGGGTCCCGAGAAGAGGCCGGAGGAGGCGGGAAGTCGCGCGAAACCACAGCGGGAGCATTGAAACGCAAGGCCGAAACGCAGCGGAATTTGCGCGAAACCGCAGCGGGGGCGTCGAAACGAAGGTCGCGCCCCACCGCCTGCGCCGTGGCGGTCCGCAACCTAAGCGGGCCCTCAAAAGAGGCCGGAGCAGGCCAGAAGAGGCCGGATAGAATGGTGTCCCGAGCGAGGTCGTTCGAACTCGAAGGTTTGAAAGTTTGAAAATTTGGAGGTTGAAGCTTGAAAGTTTCAAGCTTTGAAGGTTTGAAGGTTCGAAAAGTGCTGGAGTTCGAAAGTTTGTGCACCTTGGTATGCACAAGCTAGCCGGCGTCAAACTTCGAACTTTTCAAACTCGAAACCTTCAAACTTTCAATCTCCCAAACTCTCGAACTTTCGAGCTGGACTGGCTGCTTCAAACTCAAACTTCAAACTTTTGCCGCGGTCGAGTTCGATCGGCCTTCGAAGTTTGAAAGTTTGAGACTTTGAAAGTTTGCAAACTCGAAGGTTCGACGGTTTCAAGCTTTGAAACTTCGAAAGTTCGAAGGTTTGAAAGATTGAAAGTTCGAAAGCTTGAAAGTTCGAAAGTTCGGAGTTTGAAAGGTTGGCTTCAGATTCGCTCTGCGGCTTTTTTGCTGAGGTCGCGAGTTTGAGAGTTCGAAGGTTTCAGACTTCGAAAGGTTTCAAGTTCGAAGGTTTGAAAGTTTCAGAGATCGAAAATTTGAAAGGAATGAAACTTCGAGAGTTTGAGAGTTCGAATGTTTGAAAGGTTGCAAAGTTTGAAGGTTTGAAACGCGTCGAGCTTGAAAGTTCGAAAGTCCGCCGTCCAAATTTACAAGCCTTCAAACTCCCAAACTCTCATACTTTGAGCATCTCAAGCATTCGAACCCCGCGCCTCTCAAACTTTCAAACTTTCGAAGTTTGCAAATTTCAAGCCTTCAACCCCCCCAAAGTTTGAAACTTTCGATTCGTCAAAGAACGAAGCTTTCAATCTTTCGAACTTTCAAACTTCCTGGGTTTCAAACTTTCAAACTCCAAACTCTCAAACTTTCGAACTCGAGCCTGAGGGCTGCTATGTGAACCCCTACTCGTCTCCAGCGTTCCTTCGCCTTGCTCCTTCGCGCAATGCGCGTTGCCGCGGCTTCAAACTTCCAAGCTGGATTCCTCTTCAAACTTTCAAACTCCAAACTCGCACCCGCTTTCAAGGTCGCGCCCCACCGCGTGCGCCGCTGCGGCCGCAACCTAAGCTGCCCCCAGAAAGAGGCCAGAGGAGGCCGGAAGTCGCGCGAAACCACAGCGGGAGCATTGAAACGCAAGGGAATTCGCGCGAAAACACAGCGGGAGCATTGAAACGCAGCGGAAACGTAGCGGAATTTGCCTGAAACCACAGCGGGAGCGTTGAAACGAAGGTCGCGCCCCACCGCGTGCGCCGTTGCGGCCCGCAACCTAAGTGGGCCCCAGCAGAGGCCGGAGCAAGCCAGAAGAGGCCGGAAGTCGCGCGAAACCACAGCGGGAGCATTGAAACGCAAGGGAATTCGCACGAAACCACAGCGGAAGCGTCGAAACGCAGAAATCGCGCGAAACCACAGCGGAAGCACTGAAATTGGTGCGCGTGCGCCGTTGCGGCCCGCAACCAATCAATTCCTTTACTCTGAACGTAAGAACCCCATCGTGCAAGCACTGTTTGGGGAACTAAACTGTTTAGAGCTATAGAAAGAAAGAGAAAGAGAAAGAGAAAGAGAGAGAGAGAGAGAGAGTAATGCACCTGTGCTTTGGGGTCTGTAACGCCCCTTTGCCGGGGGGGGAGGCAGGGGGTTGGTTGGCCTGGACTGTGACTCCAGGAGAGCCTTCCTGTCTTTCCCAGCATTGCTTGAGTCCACATATCCGTCGCCACTTTGTTTGAGAGGCCCCTGGTAGGATCGCTCAACCTGGAACCTGACCGCGGCCCTTCTTCGGAAGGTGGCCCGCCCGTAGGGGGAAAGGGCATACTTTGTGCCGGTGGACCACACGGTGATCTCGCAAAGTACCGGTACCACGTCTACCTCGATGGCAAGCTCTTCAAGCAACCCCACGGCCGGGGGGAAGGACGAGCAGAGGGGGAGACGACTCTCAAGGTCTCCATCTGCAAAGCCAGCCAAGGTTACACCACTTGGGAGGAACAATGCAAGCTGGCTGAGGTGCTCCAGGAGATGGGGGTGACCTGCAAAGCGTGCCTGCAGGGCCCCTTCTGCCACAAAGCTCACGAGCCGGGGGAAGGATGCTACAAGACCATGGTCGCCAACGGCACGTTCACCAGTACGGGGAGAGCATGTGACCTCAGACGAGGGGGAGCTGCGCAGAAAGTTCTGGTACAGACCCGCAACCCTGAAGACGCCGGAGGCGGGGGAAGCGGAAAACCATGGGCAAACTACGTCCGCTTTGAGACGGAAGGTGGCCTGGCGTTGTTGTATGAGCCAGGGCCTTTGGACCGGTGGATCGGGAGAGACATCCACTACCTTTGGCGTTCCCAGCAATACATGGACTGGGCGACGGGGGACCCGCTACTTGAGGACGAAGTCGCCGACCACAAGTGCTACCAGCAACGACACAACGAAAGGCGAGCCACCGGCAGAAATGCCGACAAGCTGGTGGAGCTGGTGGGGAAGCACAACCCACATATAGAAGAGGAGCTGCGGATCTACGTGGGGAGGTTTCCATGGAAGGTCGCCCCACTCCTGTCCCAAGCGAAACGTGTCTTCCAGACGCGCGAGGGGGACGAACCGGAGAAGCCCAAGCTCGAGAGGACCACGAAGGGGGAGAAGACGGTGCACAAGAAGGCCAAGAAGGTGGTCGAGAAGACCACGAAGGGGGAGAAGACGGCGCACAAGAAGGCCAAGAAGGAGGAAGGGAAAGACCGTCACCGCCGCAGAGACAAAAAAGAACGCAAAGACAGGAAGAGCAAGCCAGAGGATGAACCAAGCCGGGCAAGCCGGGCACCTGCAGCAGTGGGGGAAGGACAACTCCCAACAGTGGGGGAGACAGACCTTCCCGACGACGTGCCGGACTGGGGAAGCGACAGCCACGAGGAACACGCTGACCAAGACGACGCCAACCTGACTCCGGGGGGGGCGACACAGCCCACGGCCGGGTCGAGCTCAGCAGTGGGAGCTCAAAGGCCTCACTCACCAAGCCGAAGCCCCCTGAGAGCCAACCTCCGACCGAACGCAAGTTGGAGGGCAGTGCAGCGAGTCCAGCAACACATGCGGGCCAGCTATGAACGACGATGCTGAACAAAGTGAGTGAAGGCGTGTGTAAAAAGTTTTGAGGGAGCGAGCGGGGGGGATGTGTCCTTTTTGGGGTTTTGGGGAGTGCTTGCTTGTTTCGGACTTCGGGGGATGACGCTGACCCGCCCTCGTTCCCCTAATGCAACCTTGCTGTCTTGCACATGCACATACCTTCGGTCTTTCGCTGTGACCTCACCGTATGCCTGAAAGTACCAGCAAAGCTGCGTCTTGGTGTGAATTCTTTGTGCGGGCCGACATGGCCCTTCTCAGGCAAACCCTCACTCAACGGGCTGGACAAAAAGCCCTAATCCTAGTTTCTTTTCAGCACACCTGTCGCAAGTGAATTCGGGGGACAAGAGGCGCAAATTCATTATGTTTCCGGCCTCGACGTTTCAGAGTTGCCCGTGTGAAATCACGGGGGATGGCATGCCTTTTCCTCTTGCTCCCGGAGAAGGCCAGTATAGGCACTGCTTGGCTGCTCTAGTTACGTTTGGGCATTGCTGATTCTTGGGGGAACAAATACTGGCCTTTTCACTTTACCAGTAAAGCCGAGCCCTTTTCAGTAAAACCGACGGGGGATGAAGAACCACCCGTGAAACGCGGGTGTGCGGACTCGCACAGGGGGGGGGCCCCTGGACGCTGGCCCACCCTACACCCGGTAGAGAGAGAGAGAGAGAGAGAGAGAGAGAGAGAGAGAGAGAGAGAGAGAGAGAGAGAGAGAGAGAGAGAGAGAGAGAGAGAGAGAGAGAGAGAAAGAGAGAGTGAGAGAGATAGCCATTTGGCTCCAGTTTCTCACCCTTGTGGGAACCCGGCTGTCAACCGGGGTCTCCCCGCCGCCTTGGTGGGGACCTCCGGCTCTCACCCGGGAAGAACCTGGTGGCGCCGCGGGAGGGTGGCCCAGCAGTAGGAAGAGGCAGCATGCCATCTCAAAGAGGAACCAATGTACCAGGCGGAAATCGGGGACCCGCTGATCTAGAGCAAGCCTTTTCCGGTCATCGAGTTGCTTGTTGTGGGGGGAGGGGATTTCATGCTGTTTTACTTGCGCGTGACTTACCCTCTTTTCCTTGAGCCTCTGTCCAGCCGAGCCCTTCGCTGTGAACGGCGGCGTTGGGAAGCCCTGCCAAGGACCGCAGGTGGTATATATGAGGACCGGAATCGCCAAATGAAGGGGCATGCTGTAGATATATGATGAACCAGAATCACCAAATTGGGGGCGTGTTAATTCTAACGCTACGCGGCCCGCCTTGGCTGGCGGCTCCAGTAGTGCCAGCAGCGGCGCCCAGGGCAGGAAGGGGAAAGGAGAACCGAAGGAGAAGAGCAGTGGAAAAAACACGCGAGCGAAAGCAGTGGGAAGATGGCAAAGGCGGGAAGATGGACAAGTGGCGGGGGAAGATGGAAAAGTTGTAAAAGATGGACAACGAAAAGAAGGAACTGGGGCAGAAGGAAGGGGAGCAAGGGGAAGGAAGGAGCTTGGGGCAGGACAGCAGCGGGAAGGTGGAAAAAGGAGAAAAGGGCAAGGACGTGGGGGAAGGAATGCCTGGAAGAAGAAGAAGGGCAGATAAGGGCAGGGCAGGGAAGGGGGCAAGTCAGGACAAGTCGGTCGGGAAGGGGGGTGGGCCGGCCCGGGAAAGGGGGGGAGCAAAAGGGAGAAAGAGAGGAAGGAAGTGGGGCAGAAGAAGGGGGAGAAAGGGGAAGGAGGTCGAAGGGGGACAGGACACAATTGGGCAGACAAAATCAGCAACAAACTGAAGGGGAGGGCGGGGGGGGTGAGCCAATACACCCACAAGGAAATGCTCCTTGTTAGGAGGTGTATGACCAGTTTATTCCCTAAGGATCAAAGGGCAGCGCCCTGCACACGGACAGTAGTTGTTTTGTCTTGCTACGCAAGGAGAGCTTGTCTTGTCTCAATATGGTAAAACCACTGTGAGCCAATGGGCAGCGGAATGTATATGTATGAGCATGCAGCCATTGCTGTAGGTACCTGTTAGAGCTACCCCTTTAGAGGTTTACGCAAACAAACAGACACTAATTTTCTTTTACCGGAAGCATGGCCGCACATTCACACATATACTATTATGCCCACTGTCACAGTTGCGGAGTTTGGACTCATGATAAAAACAGCATATTGTTTATGCTAGGTATAGCACTGAAGTACACTGTTGAAGTCACTCTTGAAATCACTCCTTTTGAACTCTTTCATGCACATTGGTCAGAGAGATCGTCTGTACAGGATCAGGTCTGGTAATGTTCTTCTATCGAATTATGCAGCCCTTCACTGTGCTCTTGTTAGAGCCTTGTGAGTCACTGTTGTGAAACTCTGAGATTTTCCTTATCTCAGATTTGGATCCAGGTTTGGATCATAGGCTCGAGCATAGACGTTCGGATGTGGTTCATCCGGGTCTGAGTGATCTTCTTCGGAACTTGAAAAGATTCCGAGTAATCTGTTCTCAGCCCTGGTGAAGGCGGCGTCTGCAGTGTCATATCCATGGTTGGATGTAATCGCCTTTGGCTCGGCCTTTAGTGCAGCTTGTGAGCTGATTGGAGTTGCCTCGGCTTTAGCCGGTTGTGGCTGCTTAGCCTTTGCCCGTTCGGCCCTTCTTCTTTCAAGCTGTCCGTCTGAGGACGCCCATGATCTTTCACTTTCATCTCCTGAGGGAGATAAGGCGTGGGCATGAAGGCTGTTCCAGTACTGTGCTGCAGAAGGAGTTAGGACTTCTTCATGGTCAGATTCTGACTGGTCTTCCTCAGAGCTTTGGTGGTCAAAAAGTGTCTCAAGGACATTTTTGAGGTTTTTATGTCTTCGCTCTATCTCTAGTGAGGAATGGACCAATTGATTGAAGACTGTTTTTGAGTCCTTCAGTGCTGTTAGAAGGATTTCCACTCTGGATAGAGTATCTTGGCTGGTGTCAAGATGATCCTTTCTTTCCTCCTTGTCTCTCTGGATAGAGTTTCGCAATGATTGTGCGATTCTGAGGAGGTCGAGATATTTCTCAATAGGCATAGTTACCGTATGATTGTCATGTATGACAGTTGTTTCGTCGCTGCTCAAGTTCCTGAATAGGACTTCAACGACTGGTAGAAACTCCGTGCTCCACGGTTCCTCTTCATCATATGTTTCTACGTGCTGTTGCACGCGTTGTGTAAACTGCTCGGCTGCTTCTACCGTTGCATCGATAGAGCTGACGTGTCTTAATGCCATGTTTCGGCACATAGTGTTAATGGCCTGGCCTTGATTGGCTTCGCCAAGTGCAGCGTCTGCATGGTTGCAGAGTCCACTGTTATGGGCTTCTCTAGCTGCTTTTCGTTGAATGCGCCGATTTTGACCTCCTCTTCTGGTAGGACCTTTTGGTCTCGGAGGATCTGAGGGTACTGTTCCTTTCGCCTTTGGCGGAGGAGTCTTAGGTGGAGGTGACATGTTTGCCTTGTTAGGCACTGGTGGCATTGCCTTGGGCACTGACGACGATGAGGCACTTGCGAGTGCAGATGTACCTCTGGCTCTTGCCGAGGATCCCTTAGGGATTGATGTATAGGTAATCTGCATGGCTTCTTCGGCCATTTGTGAATGTAATGCATCACTGAATAATTGCCTCATATGAGGAGTAGTACTTGCATCGTCATAGGTTTGAAACCGTTCAATGTCCCTTTCGGTGCCACGTGATCGTGTATCACCTCTTTGAAAAGGATCGTTCCTGCGAATCTCCGCAACTTGTACTGCTTGGAGGCAGGTTTTACACAGCACCTTCCTTGAAACATCCTTTGCTTGCTTGAGCTGGTAACAGCTGTCTGAAAGATGGTAGACTTCGCTTCGGAAAGTGTGCCACACAGGTCGCAAATCCGTTGTTTCTCCAGAATTGACCCTGTTGGGTCCTAAAGGTTCACGCGTCTGTGGTTCATTCTCGGGTTCGAGAAATGGTGGTGGTCGTTTCGCTGCTGCTTTTGCATTTGATTGTTGGCGGTCCATACATCTGATGGGAGCCCTGGTAATCTGCTTCCACATCCAGTGTAAGCCCATTAGCAGCAGGAAAACGTTCCAAACAATGCTGAAAATGGAGAATTCTTTCTCACTGGTTAGTGAGTTGGGAAGTGAAGGTTCATCAGTCTTGATAGACTCTGCGTTCGCTCCACCGTGGTTACGGTGTCAGAACCAGCCCGACAACCCCGCTGCTGTGGCAGCTGTTCTGAGTGCCTTGCCGCTCGGAGCAGACGGTGGGCGTGATGTCTTCCTTCTTCTCCTCCGGCTGGAGGATTCGTCCTCTTGTTCCTCTTCATCTCTCTGAGCAGACATCAAGTTTGATGTTTCTCTTTCGTGTTCTTCGATGTCACTTTTTGTTGGTGACGGTTCTTCTTCTAGTCCATCCAGCTCTTCCAAAGACATGTTGAGCTTGTCAACAATATTGGTTCCTTGAGGTCTGGACCTTGATCTTGGTAGATCTTGTTGTGAAGAGGACGATGATGCCTGGCTCCTTCTTGGAGGAGAGCCTTCAGGCTCGCTGGGACGTTCAGGCTGTGGCCTTTCCCAGAATCTTCCATAGCTGTGATAGCTACCTTGTGGTTGCTGTCTGTCGTACCAGCTGTTGCCAGATGAATACATAAATGAGTCTTTGTAATCCCAGTATTCAGCATTACGCTGCTTGTAAGCCTGTCGCTTGTCAGCGAGCTTCTGAACCTGGGCATCTGACCGGTTGTGTTTCCCTTTTGTAAGGATTGGTTGTATCGTGAAGCCCAAAGGGCTGTGCCAATCTTTGTCAGAGGGACTCAACCACAGGTCAAGGTTAGAAAAAGTTGAATAGTACTGCTTGACTGAGACAAACAGACGGATAGCGATATCCCTGTTTCTGTTCATGTCCTGCCACATATCTGAGACTCGTTCCCAGTATGTTCTTTCGGCGGCAGGTGTAGCATCTCTTGGACTAGGTGACGCCGTGTGCGGCGTTTTCCTCCAGTCAAGGATATAACTGTTGATACAGTCGAGGTCAGCAACTTTCTTCGCCGGGTCCGGCGGTAGACGATCTGCACGTGCCAGTCTGTGCTGGTCAGAGTTGTTCAAGCAGAGGTGTTGCACTTGTGAGTGCCTTCCTGCTATTCTGTTGAATGCTGCAAGTTTCTTCTCCAGGTATAGAGAAAACAAACCGTTTCGCGGGTGAACGTCTCCACCTTTAAGGTGAGCCTCGACGCAATATTATTGAGATCCCCCGCAATTACATCCGGTTTGAAAGGGAGAACCTCGTTGAGGAACGCGTTCACCAGTTCGCGACTCTGTTCTTCCTTATGAGTCATGTATGAGTTGAAATGGACGATCGCGATGGTGATGACCTTGTAAGGCCCTTTTGTACACCACATCTCGTCAAGATCTTTTGATGCTTCTTGTGAGAAGATCTCTGCGTATGACTCAAAGTCTTCCTCTGGTGGCTCATCACCCTCGACATGGCCGTTCCATTCACAGAGAACCGGCGCAGGGTCGAGGTCCGACATTGTCAGACACGCCTCTGGTGAGAGGTAAGAGCCATCAGTGGGTACATCCTTGTCAGGATTTTTACCCTTGAGAGGGTCATATCCGATAATCTTCATGAACTCATCTCTCGTCATCCTCTGGCCGGAATATGGGTGGACCCATTCTTTTGCCTCCTTGATGGTACTGTGGTACCCAAAGGTGAGGCGGCATACCGCACCGTGGCATGCCCACAGTCGCTTCTTGGGACCAACAGCCTTAGGCTTCATTGTTCGGTGACGGTAAAAGTGGTGGACGAGAGAGATGTCTGTTGTTGGGTCACCCTTGACTCCAATATACATTGAGGGTGCCTCAGGTTCCTTGGGAGGAGAATGGATTAGCATCCCTCTGTATTCATGTTTTCGCATGGTTGCGATCGAATACTTTGACGCAAGTGCTCCTGCCTCGAGTACGAGGGTAATATGTGCTGAATTGTTGAAGCACATGTCAATAAGAGGGTGGTAATCGAATCCCTTCTCAGGTTTGAGTTTCTTTTTGGGATTCCCTGCTGGCACCGGCGCTCGATCCATATTTCCCCAGTTGCATACCACTAGGCTTAGTGATACGCTGTCTGGGTTTGAGCCCTCTATGTATTCTCTCTTTTCGTTAACACCGGCCATCCTGTTACGAACTATCTCGTAATGTGCGTCGAGCACCAGTTTGTCTTCGTAGCCAGTAAGAGAGAGAAAAGACGCCGGGTGGCTTGTTCTGGAGTCCTTGATATTGATGTGACCTTGTTGATGCTCTTGTATTCCTCCAGGGTTGGAGCCTCTGTGGAGCTGGTGTAAGTATTAGGAGGATTATTCCTAATATCATCAAAGCTACATGGATCAACGCCTGGATGGTCTCTCATGAACAATTCCTTGCGTGGTCACAGTACATGTTGATTTTCTGGACTGCCAAATCTACGTCCTCAGGTGTGAGGATGGCCTCGTATAAAACCTGACGCTCTTCTGATGTCATTCCTGCTGACACTTTAGAGGTCTCGAGGCAATCGATTGGCAAGACGCACTCGCACATCTGTTGTTTACCCTGTGGGGTAAGTCGACAGTCTGCACATACAATCGTACCACAGGAATAGCAAAAATAGCCTGTAGGCTGATTGCAAAGATCGCAGAGAGGATTATCTGGTCGTGTCATCAGCCGTATCCTTTGGTTAAGACTCATGGCTGTCCTGCGTACTCCTACAAATCTCTCCTTGGTAGGAGGTGCAGAGGAGGAAGATGCCGAATCTCTGGGTCTGTCCCACTCCTCTTCGTCAGGAGCCTCAGAATCCTTGATCATGAGTGGACTTCGGATTTTTCGATTCCATCGACTAACCCAGATTCTCTCTTTCATTTCCTGTTGCATAGCCGGGTTAGACGATGACTTCGAGATTCGGTGCTTGCGATTTTCTCGAAGTCGAGCGCTGATGCGCTCATGTTCTCTTACGAGATCTTCCTCATCAGCAGGTTCCTCGTATTCGAGGTTGAGCTTGCTTCTGTTGACTCGATAATAACTTTCTGTTTCAGGATCGAAGAGAACTAGGAATTTCTCCTTCTCCTTTTTAGGAGATTTTGGTTTCTGTGGCTCTTCGTCTGAACTCTGAACATATTCTGCTTCAGGCTTTGGTTGGTCAAGTTTGACCTTCTTAAGTTTCTCTGTAATCTCTTCCGTGGGAGATTCTTTCTTCTCCTCCGACGCTGCAGGTGCAGAGTTCGTCTTGTGAGACGGATTAACATCAACTCGGAGTTCTGAGGATGACGAAGATTTTGAGCTCTTTTCACTTGATGCCGATTCATCGTCTGATTCTTCGTCACGATCCTGGTTAGGATCCGGTTCCTCAGGTTCCGTCTCCGTTCCAGAAGATTCTTCCTTGGGAGGAACTACGTTGGCGGAAGTATCCTGAACAGGTTCTGGAGGTTTGTGACCTGTCGTTATCTTAAGAACTTCGGTGGCGCTTCTGGTGCCGTCCGAGTTCCAGAGCTGTCCCATAAGACTGTCCGGATCCTTGTCAGCCTCGGCCTGCCGGGCGAGCTTGGATCTCGGATGGATCTCCTTTGCAGTAGTCTCCGTTTTCGGAGGTACCTCACCTGCAGAAGCGGTTTGCTCCAGGTTTGGAGCTGTGTCAGCCTCTGTCTGTGGCAGAGAAAAAGACTTCTTGTGAGAAGATCTGGCCTTGGGAGGCTCTGGTGGCAGATTTCGCCTTGCCACCTTTCGAAGTGCCGATTCGATTTCTCGGCCGTAATTTGCGCACCATTTCTTCGACTCGTAAGTCGCTGACGGCATCTGTTCGGAGCAATGGTCTGCCCACCATGGTCCGATGCTCTTGAGCTCATCGTATTGCGATGATACCCAGAGTGTTTCAGATGGTGCGAATACGGCGCTAAGAGTACGGGCATGCACTACATCTGGTGTAGCAAACATCCCTACTTGCGACTGCCACAGGTTTGTGACTTCGTTCACTACGTTATTTGCATCGAATACCAGAAGCATTGCCTTGTTGGCACGCAACATGGTCGGATTGGGATTCGCCAGGTTTAGCGTTGAGAACTGAACAGTGTCCCTGTTGGAACGACTGTTTTCATTCACAAGCGCTTGGAAATCTGGTGCTGTGACCACCTGCGCTAGGAGGTTTGATGGTACCAGACCGTGCCTCAGGATTGAGGATAATGCCTGTAGGTCCGTGGCATGCATGATGTAACAAGGGTTGTTCTGTCGAACAAAATCCTCCATGCCAACGGGCCTTGGCGCGTTAGTGGAGAGACGCTGTGCATGGGACTGCACAGGATTGCTCCCCGTTGCCATGAAGTCTGAGATGGTCATGTGTGACCTTGGTCTCTCTTCTTCAGGATCTGGTTCTTCAGCTCTTGGTAGAGTTCGTCGTGAACCGTGTCCTCCCACGGCCGAAAGGAAAATTTTGCTCATGGTCAACACATTTGCATCCGGTGGGATGTTAACGGCGGCATCTGTGGTTTCGGCCTTGCCATCTTTGTTATAAACCATGGTGACCACAAACCTAGACTTAGTGTTGAGGAGGACCCCAAGCGCGATCTCTTGTGGTGTATACTGTGCGAGCTCTGCATCGGCCAACTTGAACATGTCCAGGAGATAATTGTGTTGGCCAGCAAAGAGATCTGGGCGCTGGTTCTGAAGGTGTCTTGTTGAGTGTGCCAACCACCTTCCGACTCTGTTGGTCTTGGAAAGAATGTGGAAGCACATCTCTGGTTAGAGACCTGTTACATCTGCCAGTTTTGGCACTGAGGAGGAATAGTCATATTCTCCGGATCCATCAAGGCTCACACATTGTTCTACCTCCAGTGGGAGGCCTGTCTGAAGGTGTTGTGCAAGCATCGTACAAAACTGGTGTGGATCACGAGCGTGATTACCGACATTGTTATCCCAGTATACAAGGGGACTGTTGTCCCATGGTCCTTGAAGGACTCCTTCATAGAGCCTGACTCCATGTCTGGAGTTTAGAGTGAGCCTTGCTCTACTCGCATGGCCATATTGTGAGATCAATTGAGCAAGATGTCTTGGATGCGGATTGAACACCTGTTGGTGATTCATGATGATGAATTGAGGCTCATGATTTTTCTCACGTTTGTGAATTCGGTGTCCACCGTGTTCGGTGTTTCGACGTGATGCTTCCCGACGAGACTCGGGGTACGAGCTATCCATGTGTGGATGTCGCTCATGGTACGCCTGCACTGCCCTGGGTAGGGCGGGTCCATCACGGCTACGGAAGTTTGATCGTGTGCTCATTACGGCACAATGACCAAACAGGATCAGGAATGCTTGGTTAGCCCGAAAGGCTGATTTCTGTGAGGCTCGAGGCTGAAAGCGGCTGCGGATGATACAGAACATATAATTCTCATGAACATGTCCGATCTTAATGAAAACGCAGCTCGCAGACACAAATTTTCTTTTAGACGGAAAACAGTCTAAATATAAAATCCAGCACATGGTTGTGCTACCAGCAAACGAGACTACCACCATATTCCTTGGCAGTAAAATAATCGGTAAATCTCTGTTGAGATATCAATTCCAAGTAAGGCTACCGCTGTGGCGGCATTCTGGAGATTGTCTATGATCCACCGAACAGTGAAAGCTTTATGTTGAAGAAGTTCACGGAAGGGTGGATGAATGTCTGTTTCTGGTAAATTCCCTGTTTCCAGAGCCTTGATAAGCTCATCAGGTTGAGCCGAGGGTGCATTTAAGCATCAAGCTCGCAGTACTTCAGATTACCTGAGCTAGGTTATCTAAATATCCAGAGTTGGGAATTCCTTACGAAGCATCTGAATGAGGTGGTGAGTTTCCTTCTGCTCTGGAACGTGTGTCGTGCCTGCTGTTGTCACAAGATTGTTCGCATCTGTTCTGATATGTATGGGTACGGTCTCTGATGAGAGATCTGCCCAAAGTCCCTTGAGGAACAGGCAAGTACCAAAGCAACGCA
>CAJNDT010000667.1:21644-65651 GCA_905221615.1 Symbiodinium sp. CCMP2592 | reverse complement strand
TTCGGCGGCAGGTGTAGCATCTCTTGGACTAGGTGACGCCGTGTGCGGCGGTTTACTCCAGTCAAGGATATAACTGTTGATACAGTCGAGGTCAGCAACTTTCTTCGCCGGGTCCGGCGGTAGACGATCTGCACGTGCCAGTCTGTGCTGGTCAGAGTTGTTCAAGCAGAGGGGTCGCACTTGTGAGTGCCTTCCTGCTATTCTGTTGAATGCTGCAAGTTTCTTCTCCAGGTATAGAGAAAACAAACCGTTTCGCGGGTGAACGTCTCCACCTTTTAAGGTGAGCCTCGACGCAATATTATTGAGATCCCCCGCAATTACATCCGGTTTGAAAGGGAGAACCTCGTTGAGGAACGCGTTCACCAGTTAGCGCCTCTGTTCTTCCTTATGAGTCATGTATGAGTTGAAATGGACGATCGCGATGGTGATGACCTTGTAAGGCCCTTTTGTACACCACATCTCGTCAAGATCGTTTGATGCTTCTTGTGAGAAGATCTCTGCGTATGACTCAAAGTCTTCCTCTGGTGTCTCATCACCCTCGACATGGCCGTTCCATTCACAGAGAACCGGCGAAGGGTCGAGGTCCGACATTGTCAGACACGCCTCTGGTGAGAGGTAAGAGCCATCAGTGGGTCCATCCTTGTCAGGATTTTTACCCTTGAGAGGGTCATATCCGATAATCTTCATGAACTCATCTCTCGTCATCCTCTGGCCGGAAGATGGGTGGACCCATTCTTTTGCCTCCGGGATGGTACTGTGGTACCCAAAGGTGAGGCGGCATACCGCACCGTGGCATGCCCACAGTCGCTTCTTGGGACCACCAGCCTTAGGCTTCATTGTTCGGTGACGGTAAAAGTGGTGGCCGAGAGAGATGTCTGTTGTTGGGTCACCCTTGACTCCAATATACATTGAGGGTGCCTCAGGCTCCTTGGGAGGAGAATGGATTAGCATCCCTCTGTATTCATGTTGTCGCATGGTTGCGAGCGAATACTTTGACGCAAGTGCTCCTGCCTCGAGTACGAGGGTAATATGTGCTGAATTGTTGAAGCACATGTCAATAAGAGGGTGGTAATCGAATCCCTGCTCAGGTTTGAGTTTCTTTTTGGGATTCCCTGCTGGCACCGGCGCTCGATCCATATTTCCCCAGTTGCATACCACTAGGCTTAGTGATACGCTGTCTGGGTTTGCGCCCTCTATGTATTCTCTCTTTTCGTTAACACCGGCCATCCTATTACGAACTATCTCGTAATGTGCGTCGAGCACCAGTTTGTCTTCGTAGCCAGTAAGAGAGAGAAAAGACGCCGGGTGGCTTGTTCTGGAGTCCTTGATATTGATGTGACCCTTGTTGATGCTCTTGTATGCCTCCAGGGTTGGAGCCTCTGTGGAGCTGGTGTAAGTATTAGGAGGATTATTCCTAATATCATCAAAGCTACATGGATCAACGCCTGGATGGGCTCTCATGAACGAATTCCTTGCGTGGTCGCAATACATGTTGATTTTCTGGACTGCCAAATCTACGTCCTCATGTGTGAGGATGGTCTCGTATAAAACCTGACGCTCTTCTGAGATCATTCCTGCTGACACTTTAGAGGTCTCGAGGCAATCGATTGGCAAGATGCACTCGCACATCTGTTGTTTACCCTGTGAGGTAAGTCGACAGTCTGCACATACAATCGTACCACAGGAATAGCAAAAATAGCCTGTAGGCTGATTGCAAAGATCGCAGAGAGGATTATCTGGTCGTGTCATCAGCCGTATCCTTTGGTTAAGACTCATGGCTGTCCTGCGTACTCCTACAAATCTCTCCTTGGTAGGAGGTGCAGAGGAGGAAGATGCCGAATATCTGGGTCTGTCCCACTCCTCTTCGTCAGGAGCCTCAGAATCCTTGATCATGAGTGGACTTCGGATTTTTCGATTCCATCGACTAACCCAGATTCTCTCTTTCATTTCCTGTTGCATAGCCGGGGTAGACGATGACTTCGAGATTCGGTGCTTGCGATTTTCTCGAAGTCGAGCGCTGATGCGCTCATGTTCTCTTACGAGATCTTCCTCATCAGCAGGTTCCTAGTATTCGAGGTTGAGCTTGCTTCTGTTGACTCGATAATAACTTTCTGTTTCAGGATCGAAGAGAACTAGGAATTTCTCCTTCTCCGTTTTAGGAGATTTTGGTTTCTGTGGCTCTTCGTCTGAACTCTGAACATATTCTGCTTCAGGCTTTGGTTGGTCAAGTTTGACCTTCTTAAGTTTCTCTGTGATCTCTTCCGTGGGAGATTCTTTCTTCTCCTCCGACGCTGCAGGTGCAGAGTTCGTCTTGTGAGACGGATTAACATCAACTCGGAGTTCTGAAGATGACGAAGATTTTGAGCTCTTTTCGCTTGATGCCGACTCATCGTCTGATTCTTCGTCACGATCCTCGTCTGATTCTTCGTCACGATCCTGGTTAGGATCCGGTTCCTCAGGTTCCGTCTCTGTTCCAGAAGATTCTTCCTTGGGAGGAACTACGTTGGCGGAAGTATCCTGAACAGGTTCTGGAGGTTTGAGACCTGTCGTTATCTTAAGAACTTCGGTGGCGCTTCTGGTGCCGTCGGAGTTCCAGAGCTGTCCCATAAGACTGTCCGGTTCCTTGTCAGCCTCGGCCTGCCGGGCGAGCTTGGATCTCGGATGGATCTCCTTTGCAGTAGTCTCCGTTTTCGGAGGTACCTCACCTGCAGAAGCGGTTTGCTCCAGGTTTGGAGCTGTGTCAGCCTCTGTCTTTGGCAGAGAAAAGGACTTCTTGTGAGAAGATCTAGCCTTGGGAGGCTCTGGTGGCAGATTTCGCCTTGCCACTTTTCGAAGTGCCGATTCGATTTCTCGGCCGTAATTTGCGCACCATTTCTTCGACTCGTAAGTCGCTGACGGCATCTGTTCGGAGCAATGGTCTGCCCACCATGGTCCGATGCTCTTGAGCTCATCGTATTGCGATGATACCCAGAGTGGTTTCAGAGGGTGCGAATACGGCGCTAAGAGTACGGGCATGCACTACATCTGGTGTAGCAAACATCCCTACTTGCGACTGCCACAGGTTTGTGACTTCGTTCACTACGTTATTTGCATCGAATACCAGAAGCAGTGCCTTGTTGGCACGCAACATGGTCGGATTGGGATTCGCCAGGTTTAGCGTTGAGAACTGAACAGTGTCCCTGTTGGAACGACTGTTTTCATTCACAAGAGCTTGGAAATCTGGTGCTGTAACCACCTGCGCTAGGAGGTTTGATGGTACCAGACCGTGCCTCAGGATTGAGGATAATGCCTGTAGGTCCGTGGCATGCATGATGTAACAAGGGTTGTTCTGTCGAACAAAATCCTCCATGCCGACGGGCCTCGGCGCGTTAGTGGAGAGACGCTGTGCATGGGACTGCACTGGATTGCTCCCCGTTGCCATGAAGTCTGAGATGGTCATGTGTGACCTTGGTCTCTCTTCTTCAGGATCTGGTTCTTCAGCTCTTGGTAGAGTTCGTCGTGAACCGTGTCCTCCCACTGCCGAAAGGAAAATTTTGCTCATGGTCAACACATTTGCATCCGGTGGGATGTTAACGGCGGCATCTGTGGTTTCGGCCTTGCCATCTTTGTTATAAACCATGGTGACCACAAACCTAGACTTAGTGTTGAGGAGGACACCAAGCGCGATCTCTTGTGGTGTATACTGTGCGAGCTCTGCATCGGCCAACTTGAACATGTCCAGAAGATAATTGTGTTGGCCAGCAAAGAGATCTGGGCGCTGGTTCTGAAGGTGTCTTGTTGAGTGTGCCAACCACCTTCCGACTCTGTTGGTCTTGGAAAGAATGTGGAAGCACATCTCTGGTGAGAGACCTGTTACATCTGCCAGTTTTGGCACTGAGGAGGAATAGTCATATTCTCCGGATCCATCAAGGCTCACACATTGTTCTACCTCCGGTGGGAGGCCTGTCTGAAGGTGATGTGCAAGCATCGTACAGAACTGGCGTGGATCACGAGCGTGATTACCGACGTTGTTATCCCAGTATACAAGGGGACTGTTGTCCCATGGTCCTTGAAGGACTCCTTCGTAGAGCCTGACTCCATGTCTGGAGTTTAGAGTGAGCCTTGCTCCACTCGCATGGCCATATCGTGAGATCAATTGAGCAAGATCTCTTGGATGCGGATTGAACACCTGTTGGTGACCCATGATGATGAATTGAGGCTCGTGATTTTTCTCACGTTTGTGAATTCGGTGTCCACCGTGTTCGGTGTTTCGACGTGATGCTTCCCGACGAGACTCGGGGTACGAGCTATCCATGTGTGGATGTCGCTCATGGTACGCCTGCACTGCCCTGGGTAGGGCGTGTCCATCACGGCTACGGAAGTTTGATCGTGTGCTCATTACGGCACAATGACCAAACAGGATCAGGAACGCTTGGTTAGCCCGAAAGGCTGATTGCTGTGAGGCTCGAGGCTGAAAGCGGCTGCGGATGATACAGAACATATAATTCTCATGAACATGTCCGATCTTAATGAAAACGCAGCTCGCAGACACAAATTTTCTTTTAGACGGAAAACAGTCTAAATAGAAAATCCAGCACATGGTTGTGCTACCAGCAAACGAGACTACCACCATATTCCTTGGCAGTAAAATAATCGGTAAATCTCTGTTGAGATATCAATTCCAAGGAAGGCTACCGCTGTGGCGGCATTCTTGAGATTGTCTATGATCCACCGAACAGTGAAAGCTTTATGTTGAAGAAGTTCACGGAAGGGTGGATGAATGTCTGTTTCTGGTAAATTCCCTGTTTCCAGAGCCTTGATAAGCTCATCAGGTTGCGCCGAGTGCTTTGTTAATGCATCAGCTAGGCAGTACTTCGAGCTTACATGAGCTAGGTCATCTAAAGATCCAGAGTTGGATTCCTTACGAAGCATCTGAATGAGGTGGTGAGTTTCCTTCTGCTCTGGAAGGTGTGTCGTGCCTGCTGTTGTCACAAGATTGTTCGCATCTGTTCTGATATGTATGGGTACGGTCTCTGATGAGAGATCTGCCCAAAGTCCCTTGAGGAACAGGCAAGTACCAAAGCAACGCATCAGTGCGTTAAGCTCTGCCACTGTTGTGGACATTGTGGTTGTCGTAATCTTGTGAGACTCATAATCCACCAGGCTACCTCTCGAGGATGTTTCCTTAATAGAGGATTCAGAGAAATCGTTCTTCTTGGAAGAAGCAGCTGCTGCTGATTGTTTCATTCCCTTTAGCTTTGGATTTCGATCTTCAGCAAGGAAAATAACATGTGCTCTCTGAGATGATTTGTCATCATTGTTCCTGTAGGAAGCATCAGGGTAACCGAGGATTCTGAGATTTCCTTTCAGCGGCCAAAAACGCAGTTCTACTTCAGTAGACTTCAAAATCCTAACAAGCTTGTTCAATTCTCGAATATCACCGATAGTAGGCTTGGCAGCCTTACTCGCACACCGACTGAAGCGATAACAGATGTGAGCTTGAGTCCGGCTTTGTAGCCAGTTGATCTGTCCTAAAACACTTCTGTAAGCAGTGTGCTGCTGTGGTGTGCATTGTTGCTCATTGTTGAGCTTCTTATCAAAAACAATTTCCTCTAGAGCTTCAACAGCTAGGTTCTGATTTACTGAGATATGTGCTGGCACTGATGCTGTAGCATCCTTCCAGACTAATCTCTGTCCTACAAACATAATATCGTTCGTGTCTTCAGAACCTACTGCAAACTCCTTTTTGATCGAATCAATCACGGCCTTACGGAAGGTGTCATCACCGGCCATGCACAGATCATCTACATACAAACAGACTACTCCATGTACCTGTCTACCCTTGGCATTGTTGCCTGCTATGGGATCTAGGAGATAGTCAATCGCTGATTCCATGGTCTTTGGCTGAGACTTCTTGAGCTCAGCATCTGCTGTTGCAGACTTCTTACCATACAAAACATATGTACAGCGATCCGCACGGGTTGGCACCAGGCCGTAAGACAGGAGTGCCTTATCAACGATGTTCCACCATCTTCGAGGTGCATCGTTAAGTCCATAAGCGGGTTTCTTCATCCTCGCTGCAATGTAGGGAGGATAACCTGCTTCAGGAGGAATCTGACAGATTATGTCTCTCGACTCATCATAGGCTTCACCCTGCAGAAAGGCAGTCTTTAGATCAATGTGTGTCAGATTCCACAGCTTGTTAGCTGCTAGTTGAATCGCCAAGCGGAAGCCTGGGCGACTCGCAGCAGGACTATCAGTTTGCTGAATGTCCTTTTGTCGATCCTGGAAACCTCTTAAGACCCATCGGGCCTTACACTTAAGGAAGTTTCCGTCCTTATCTCTTTTTAGAGTCAGGACCCATCGACCAGTGACATAATTTCGGATGTTTCCGAGTTTCCGTGTATCAACGAGCTCGAAGACATCATTGTCTAACCAGCTCTGATACTCTGCTGCCTTCGCTTCATCAAACTGTTTCTTCATCTCACGCTTTTCCTTGGCGGTTGCCTCTTTCCGTTGTGCCTTCTGAGTCAAATTCGCTGAGTTCCTGGGGGAACTTAGGGATAAGGCCCTGTCCTCTTCCGTGAGGAGATCATACTCTTCACGAATGTCAGATCGAAACCTTTTTGTGGGTTTGTACCGTGTTCGGTCTGACCTCACTCTTGATGTTACCTCTCTGACGTCCACAGGTCCGCCATGCATGTACCGAGGCATGGAGAAAGAACCTGTGTTACTGCACAGCTTTTGTTCTTCTGTGAGAAGGACCCAGTCCTTCTCATCCACGACCAAGTCACCTTCCTCATCAGAGTAGTACCTTGTGTCTTCTGACTCGGCATCGCTCTCCGGTTCTGGTGAACCAGAGGTGTGAGGAGGAGCGGACGGTTGTCCAGGGTCGTCCGGGACCAGTTCTTCTTCAGAATCTTCTTCGTCTTGTTGTAACGGAAGAATGGGTCCCTGTGGCTGTGCCTTCGGTTTAGGCTTTGGTGTTGGCACCTGTGGAGGTGATTTCTGTTTGTGCGGCGAAACCTTCCTTTCCGATGAAGACCTTGGCGACACATCACCCCCCAGACGCCGAGGAGACGGAACGCGAGGAGGCGGATGCACGCGAGGCTTAGCCCGAGCAGGAGCCACGGGCTCATCGGAGGAAACGGCCGGTAGTCGCGGTGGAGGTATGGGAGGAGGAGGACGCGACGGCGGCGTGCCGGGAGGCATCGGCTGATCTGGTTCCGGCATAGAGACATCGTCAGATGTGATCCGTGAGCGATTAGTGCTCATGGGTTCTGACGGGTCTGACGGCGAAACCTCTTCGTCCGACATGATAACATCCGGCGGTGTTCGCACGGACGGTGAAGTCTTGCCGCCTGTCATCTGGAAGAGCACCCCCGAGAAGGTTGATGGGTGTACTTTATTCCAGGAAACCTGGTGCGGCAAGCAACACGTCATAGTCGAATTGGGCTTCTTCTTGTTCCAGAAGACAAGAACGCCATCAGTTACACTGGTGAGTGCTTTGACTGTTCCAAATGTACCTCTGTATAGAGTACACTGTTCGAAACCAGACCCTGGTAAGAGTCTTGATCTAAGGCGAGTAATGTCTGACACCAAGGCATCAAGGGACGGTGATGGTTTGGAATGATGCAATGGTAATTCAGTTTTACTCGATAAGGAATTTACTCTAGCAACAAGTGATCTGATTTTCGGATCTTGCAGGAGTTTGGAATCCTTGAGAGGATTTGCTGTCAAAAGTGAATACTCTTGGTCAAGAAGTTCCGAAAGTCCCTGGAGGCATTCATCTCCAGAGTATCCTAGTATGTCTGTGACTAAAGAAAGATGAGATGCATATGTATCTCTCTTCAGGAATCTTGCCAAACACGAGGCAAAGGTCTCACAGAATTCATAAGGATACACTTGTGCGAGTTTCGTTTTAAGACCGTAGCCTTGAATACCCTTTTCGTCTCCTGGTGGAGATGTTGGAGATTTCGTTTTGGCAGAATGCCTCTGGAGAGGAGTTAGAACCTGCGGTGGCAGGTTGTGCATGAAAATCGAGGATTTCGATTCATAGTATCCTTTTGGATCTTTCATGCCATAGGCTTGTAGGTTACAGACCTCATAGCTGATCTTGCGGTTGGAAAACAGGCGTTTTGCTTCTGGTGAAGACCAGAGCCTGCTGTAGTATGGGTTCTCAAGAACAAAGTAACGTCCGAGCTTCATTTGGTGGTCTGCGACCGATTCACAGAATTTTAAAACAGAAAGTCTCTTGGCAGAGCCTTTCTTCCACTGTGAGTACCAGCTAGACCACTGAGAGTGATCGGGTGACATAACAATAATAGTAGGTTCTTGTTCCTTGATGATCCTAAGAAGATTGGAGCGACCTTGCGGTTGCTCAAGATCTAGACCACTACGCAAGTCGACTGGCTGACCTACTCGCAGACCTGACAGGGCAGCCTTGTGACTCATACGGGGAGATCCACCGTAGAGTTCTAGGAAGTCAATCTTCCCAGTGCTGGTGACCTGCCAGTGACACTCTTGATGCGGAACCGTTAGGTCTGTCGACTGCAGGGAAGCATCAAAGGTGACCATGCAACTTGCGTGGTCAGAACCTTCTGACGTCAGAGTTTCCTCATCAGGCGCGAGAGGAATCTCCACATCAGATGTTATGTCATAATTTTTCCTCAGTTTTGAGATATTAACGCGGACGATGCGTGTTCCAAGATCCACACCTACCATGGATCCTCCGAGTTCGGAGATCACCTTTCCTTTTAGCCAAGATCCATGTTTGGACCCAGTTGATCCAATCTTAGACTTATCCTCTGACCAATAGAAAACCTTATCTCCCAAAGAGAAAGGTCCTTCGGTCATTGACAGTCTGGCCGCAAGATCTCTGCGCAGATCATCAGATTGGCGTGCCTCTTGGTAAGCCCTGTTGGCAAGCTCCTTAATGGCTCTCGCAGTGACTTCCGTATCAGTTGGATTACCTGTCAACTGATTGGGATCAGCGTTCTCTGGTGTTATAACATCTCGAGGACGCCTACCAAAGGCCATTTCTAAAGGAGTAACTCCTCCATAGGTAATCGAAGAGTTTCTTGCCAAACATGCTTGTCGAACGAGGTTGCCATACTTCATGGTGATTCCGTTATACTGCGGGTCACCATCCTTCAGGATCTGAAGTATGATCTTAATCTGATGCTTCAGCAATCTTACAGCAGCTTCGGCCCTGTTGGGCCATGGTGTTCCAGGTCCTGTTGCTACAGGCTTGATATTCTGCCGATTGTAATAAGCCTCCATTTTTGGAGTCATGAATGCTTGATCTCCAACTACAACCTTTGGGTTGATCTGAAATTTCTCAAAGTAGTCATTCATAATCGACATTGTAGTATGCTCTTCTTTATCCTGGACTACTTCGGAAGTCAACAGGTTTGTTGCTCCGTCATAGAGAATAAGAAATATTAAGCGACTATTCTTGCCGGGAATTGGAAGCTCACCGTGATCTACGAAGGTGAGATCACCGAAAGTCTCTGATCTTAAACCGGAAATCTTCGCTCTTGAAGGAGCTCTCACGTGTTCCTGACAGGCTGAACACTTTTTGACCAGTTGGTCATATAGCTCATATATCTCCTTTGGGATCTGTAAGGCTTTCGTGCGTCGCTTGAACTGATCCGTACTCATATGACGGTGCTTAAGGTGAAGCTTATAGAGTTCTACAGGGTCCTTAAGCTTCTCATGAATCCTGCGAAGAGCAATGGGAAGAGATGGCGATGGTTCTGCGACAATCTCTTCACCTGTAGGTGAGTCTGTACCAGGAGCCGGGTATTCTCTTGACTCAAGTGGTCTTACCTCCGTCCCGTCATCAGCTCCTGGGACCATAGACTTCTCCTCAACAGGAGGTTTGACCGCATATTTGCGGGTTTTCTTCAGAAGGTTTTTAAGACCCTTTGGAGTCTTTGTCTTCGCAGGTGGAACCTCAAGTCTTTCTTCTTCTGGAGGTTCGTGCGGTGCAGATGATTCTGCAGGTTTGTCTCTAGAGCCTGATGATGGTTCCGATGGTTCGGAAGGCTCAGGAGCATCACCAGATGGTTCTGGTGGATCAGGTTTCTTGGCAGATGATTCTGCCGGATCAGATGGAAGAGGCTTCTTCTTACCTGGAATGCCCTTCGGTGGTGGATCAGCTGCTCCTTCAGGTGCTTTGTCGCAACCTTTGAGGAACGTATGAGGCTTTTTCTGTCCTGCGCAGGCTGGACAGCGACCTTCCGGGATCTTAGTATAAGATCTTCTTTCTTCCTTTGGCTTCTTAGCTCCTAGAGCAGTCTCCGTCGCACTGAACGACGTACCTGACTTAGGGAGATACTTCCTGGTGGAAGTGAAGCCTAGAAGGTCCAATACCAAATGGTTATTGGTACTAATCGGAAGGGGGGTTTTGTACAAACCGAAAGCTTCACACGTTGCTAGGTCAGCTGTGGGACTACACTCGAGGGTCATTCTTAGATTCCTCATCTGTTCGATGGAGAACAAAATGGGAACTCTCCCCTGATCCAGAACCTCGATGGTTGTATCTCTTCTTGGAGTTGTGTTGAACCATAGAGTTACACGCTCCTTGATAAGAGCTGTTTCACTATCTGCGAAAGAGAACTTCGTGTTCGAAGGTGAGAAAGTGAAATCAATCATGCCTGGGGCACGTTGCTTCACGGCCTTGATAAGCCTGTTCACCGCATAGCGGGAACCCATAGCCCTAGTACAACCTGAGTCAAGTATGACAAAGGTAGGGTTCTTATCAAGATTGATCCGCTCTGTGAGAGCAGATAGGACGGTGTGCTGCAACGGAAACACCGCTGTTGCAGTTTCAACACCTTGCCCCTCGGATGGTTCAAAGACCTGGGGCACGTAACTCACTGATGAGTTGAACACGGGTTCTTGGTGCGCGCTCGGATCTGTGCCTCTACCTGATGATCCTGCTTGATTTCTTCTCTTCTTTCTCCGTGTTTTTCTTCGTGAGGCTTGTGATGCATAGTATGTATAAGACGTTTGATCGTCATAAGCGGCATAATTCCAACTGGAGTCAGTATAATAACTGTCCTCATACCATGAATCCCAGCTCGGTGCGGTGGAACTCTCATAGGCCTGTGGAGATCCAGTTTGGTCTCCTTGTAAGGAGGCAGACTTAGCTGTATCCTTACCTTTGCCTTTTGCCTTTGCGCCTTTGAAGGAGCTTCCTTTATCTCCTTTGTCCTTTCCTTTTCCTTTGCCTTTTCCACCTTTTCCTTTTTCCTTTCCTTTACCTTTACCGAAATAGCTGGAATCAGTTGGATCATGTTCTGCCTGGTTGGCTCTCCCTTTTCCGCGGTATGACCTAAAACGGCCACGTCCTTTTCGCTTGCCACCCTTTGCTCTTCCCGGTGATCCGGGACGCATTCTTGGTCTTCTTCCCTTTTTGAATCTCCTTGCAACGAAGGCCTCATGGTCATCAACTGTCCAGAAGACAGCTTCTTCATCCTCGGCGGCAAGAAAGCCTTCCTCAAGGGTGTCTTCGTCTTGGAGCCAGAATCCATCGACTCCATCGTATTCACCCTGATCGAGGATGAGGAAGTTTCGACCTCCGCGTTTACGGCGTTGGTCTCTCCTTCCATGGCGGTCCTTCTTGTGAGAAGAGTGCCGAATGTTGGGATCCTGCAGACCAGTTCTGGTCGTTGAGAACTGATCGAACATGGTCTGCCGTACCACAGGGTACGTGTAGGTCTCAATTCGGTGACCTTGGTTGGTCAATGCTGTTACCAACCTCTCACGTTGCATCTCATTTAGGTCGGACTGCACTAGGAAGAGGAGAGCTAGGAGATTATCGTTCAGAGGAAACGCTCTTCGATGATTGTCAAGGCGTTCCTTGTTCCATGTTTCGAAATAGCGTGCGGCATATGTGTCTCTCTCGGCTGCATCCTGCATGCGCAAGAAGGTTTGGTCTGCCTGCACAGCTTGCATGAAATCTGGATGGGCATCCTCCAGAGCTATCTCTGGTAAGAGATCCATCCATGAGTTTTTCACGCGCTGTAGCACGATCTCAAACTTGGCAATCCAAGTCACAAAGTCTTGGTTGCCCTTCCATGCCTTGAATAGGCCGAGGAAACGCCACAGGAAAACGTACTGTTCTCCTTTCACGAAAAATGGACGCATCTTCTTCTTGAAGTAATCTACTCCATCTGGGGCTGCAAGCCTTTCTCGGTTCAGTGATTCCTTTTGTACTGCGGCCAATCCGGAGAGCCTCGTCTTGAGAGACGGACCTCTTTTGGTGTCATCCAGCGTTGTTATGTCGCACCAGTCGTCAATCAACTGTTCATACTCAAACCACGAGGTGGTGCCATCATAGGCAGGCGCGATCTTGGGCGTTATGCCTAATGATGCAAGCATGCGGTCAGATGTTGCATATGACTGTGCGACATAAGTGGCTGGACCTTGGGAGGTCTCTTCGTTCTCATATCCCCCGGAGGATTGGGAACTGTCGTCGGCTTCGCTATGCGAGCTCGACATTGTGCTGCCTCTTATCCGCTTGGTTAAGCGTTCGGCGAGGCCGACCGCTGTAGCGGACTTTGGGAGGCGGGCGGCCCTTTCCGGGCTCCGCTACCAGAAAACTGAGCCGATACACCCACAAGGAAATGCTCCTTGTTAGGAGGTGTATGACCAGTTTATTCCCTAAGGATCAAAGGGCAGCGCCCTGCACACGGACAGTAGTTGTTTTGTCTTGCTACGCAAGGAGAGCTTGTCTTGTCTCAATATGGTAAAACCACTGTGAGCCAATGGGCAGCGGAATGTATATGTATGAGCATGCAGCCATTGCTGTAGGTACCTGTTAGAGCTACCCCTTTAGAGGTTTACGCAAACAGGGGGGGGGGGGGGCAAGGTGGGAAATTGTGAAAATCACGGGTGGCAGGACGGAAGCCGGGCAAGGGGGTCGAAAACAGGCGCAAAAAGCGGGATGCCAGAAACCATCCAGGCTGTGTAATGACATTTGCTGAATACCAGCAACTGCAGCTGCAGCGGAAACGTCTGAGCGCAGCAAAATTGCAGCACATGCAGTGTGTCCTTGGTTTTGCTGACATGCTTGTCGGAGATGCTCATTTACGCTGCTGTCAGCAGTCACGCCGCGAAGACAAGGAAGAAGGAACAGAATACCACACGGCAAGTCAGAAGCAGCTGCAGCAACAAAACAGGAAAACGAAGGAACTTCAACGAGGAAGCAAGAAAACCATGAGGAAAAACGCTGAAGAAACCAGCGCGAGAACGAAGCACGGGAAGGAAGGACGGAAGGTGTAGAAGGACGCGGGGGGCAAAAGTAAGAACAGGGCAGGAAGGGGCAAGAAGAACCGAAGGAGAAGAGCAATGGAAAAAACACGCGAGCGAAAGCAGCGGGAAGATGGCAAAGGAGGGAAGATGGAAAAGTAGCGGGGGAAGATGGAACAGTGGTAAAAGATGAAGGAGGGAGCTCGGAGCCGGAAAGCAGCGGACAGGTGGAAAAAGAAGAAAAAGGCAAGAATGTGGAAGAGGAAGAAGGAACGCTTGGAAGAAGAAAGGACAGGGTAGAAAAGAAGGAAGTCAAGAGAAGTGGGCCGGGAAGTAAGCAATGGAAAAAGCACGCGAGCGAAGGACAGGAAGGAAGGGTGGGAGATGGAAAGCAGCGGGAAGATGGAAAAGTGGCAAAGGATGGAGAAAGAGAAGAAGGAAGTGGGGGCAGAAGGAGGGGAGAAAGGGGAAGGAGGGGGATTGCAAGGGGTAGCCGGGGGGGGGGGGGGGGCAGGGGGGGGGGGAAGGTGGGAAAGTGTGAAAATCACGGGTGGCAGGTCGAAAACAGGCGCTACAAACGGGTGGAAGTTTGCATTTGGCGTGCAGGGAGGAGGATCAGGTGGAGGGTTACTTTGACAAATCGTTTCAACGTAGTTTAAGACATCGTTGCGAGATCGCTGCTCTTCAGGCTTTTGGTTCGAGATGACTTCTCACGTGTGTAGTACTTGCTCCAAGTTTGATTGTGAGCTCAGAATAAGTCTGGACGGTCGTGCCTCCTGCAGTATCTGTCGTGCTTTGGATCGCATTCGGGGTGTGTGTTTGAGGCTCCCATCTGAGTCTTCGACAAACATTGCTTCTGTTCTTTACGAGACGGAGGCACGACTCAGGGATCTCAGGCACTTTGGCGGTACACTACCGGTCACTACCGGTTGGCACCCCTGTTCGTTTGGAGCCTCCTGCAGGCGAGAGCTTATCTTATCACAGATCCATCCTTACTGTGGGAAGTGAAAGCAAAGTGTATGAGGTCCAGGCTAAAGCCAGTAGTTCAGGGTCAAGTCCTCGCGATAGACGGGCGCCCGTGTCTACTTCAGTTCAGTGTTCCAGCTTCTTCGAATCTTGCGCCTATTGAGCCTCCTGGTCCCCCTCCTGGTGCCTCATCGCGCAAACAGCGTAAGAAGAACAAGGGTTCACGCCGTCGTGATTGGCAAGATTTGCGCTGTGGTATCAAGCGTGGACGTGACGCCGACAAGACGCTCAGCTACACCAATGAGGAGGTTAGGACTGCCAAGCTACGCTCCCACTTCTTCACCAAATGTGTGCTCTCCAGCTACATCCTGACGAAAAACTCGTCGTGAGCTCTGAGGATATCCGACGCATGTTTTATATTTTCAGTCTGCCGCCCGTTTGGTTGCCTTTTCTATCATTCAACAAGCCTGTCCCAGCTGATTTGGTTCCGCCACATGTTCAGAAGGATTGTTTCTTGTGCGCCAAGGTGCTGCCCATGGGGTATCTGAACAGTGCAGGTGTAGCCCAGCACTTACACCGGAACTTCTTGAAGCGGGCTCAGGGCTCCCCCTCCAGACTGGGGCCGTGGAGTGAAATCCGGAAAGATAGGACGTGGACTCTATCTAACCCAAAGTGGCGAGTTTATCTTGACAACTTGGACGTGCTCGAGAAGATCAGCCCAGGAATGGTCAAAGTCCTCGAGGGTCATCCTTCATCCGATTTTGCAGCCCCTCATTCAGGCTTATCAACAAGCTGGGATCCCGTTGAATGCGAAGAAGTCAGGCAAGCAACCAGAATTTGCAGAAATGCAAGGAGCTGACATCGACGGAAAGCTTGGAACAGGTCGTCCAAAAGGGGAGAAGTTGGGGAAGTATGTGAGCGCGGCACTCTCCTTGCTTAGGAGGACACGTTGCTCGCAGAAGGAAATCCAGATCGTTGGAAGAGGTCGGGTATATTCTTCCATGTTCCGTCGTCCTTTGATGTCGTGCTTGAACTTCATCTGGGGATTTATTCAGTCCTTTGAAGAGCCTGGGCCTACAGTTCGCTCAATCCCAGGGGCAGTGCAATCGGAAATCCTGGTTTTCCTCACTTTGCTTCCGCTTGCGCGCGTGGATTTTAGGAGCGAGGTATCCGAGGTTACCGCTGCCTCGGATGCATCGCTTCTTGGAGGCGGAGTGTGCGCCAGTGGCAAGGTCACGGAACTTGGTCAAAAGGTTGCGGAGGGACATTTTCGAGGGGAGTTGAGTCGCGAGGTACCCGACCATGGTGTGGTATGCATCGAGCTTTTGATGGCATTTCCAGCTTACGAGTGGCACTTGAGGCTGTCCGGGACTGTGTGTCACTCCACGTATCCGTGGAGTGTGATCCTTCTGCAATAAGGGTAGTTGCCACGAGTTTCCCATCATCGTTGCAGATCGATCGCGTGGAGGATGTTACGCCAGAAATGTGTCGTGAGAGGGCTGCCCAAGCCTCCTCTGCCCGTTTAGTTTTAGTGGGAGCGGGGCCTCCGTGTAAGATAAGCCGGGAATCAACCAAGGAAGATCGGGACACGCATCCCTGTCACTTGGTCAAAACAGTGGTTGAGATGTTGAAGGAGGCTTTGCGGTGGTGTCCCGTACACGTGATCCAGGAAGGTCTTTCCAGCATGGATGTTCATGAAAAAGTGTCGTGGACCACCCACGCTGACGTCATACCTTACCGCATTTGCGCCTCTGAGCTTTCCCCTTGCAGAAGAGATCGATTGTACTGGTTCGACTGGACCTTAGTTCAGGAAAATGGTGTAGCACTCCATCCAACTCGTGATGGGAACCGTCAGGGTCATGGCGAGGTCAAGTTCACGGTCCCAGTGGATGTTACTTCATGTCTTGAGCCTGGGTGGAATCTCCATCCGAAGGCGAGCCGGTTCGCAACCTTTACAACTTCTGAGCCGAGCCATGAACCCAGGCACCAACCGGCCGGGTTTCACAGATGTGACTCCGAATCACTCGCCAGGTGGCGAAATGACCGCCACCGTTTTCCACCTTACCAGTATCGGCCTGAAAATCTCGTCTGGCATCCCAAACTTGGACTCCATCGGTGGTCGAGTGGGAAGGAGCCATGGGTTTTCCAGTGGGTTTCACCCTTGGGTCTCTCCCTAGAAGTGAAGCCAAATCTCAAGCGCTTCGTTTCGAGGATGTACGGCTCAACCTCCTTGGAAACGCCTCGAGCGTGGCCGTCGTTGGATTTCTGGTTTTACAGCTTTTGAGACCTCTGCAGCTCTGCATGCTCACGAGTTGGCAAGAACTGCTTGAAAACGCTGTTCAGTGACAAACCTGTCTTTTCTGATGCCCTTTTGAGTTGGCATTCGCTACGCTCGAAACAGTGCTGTCCTGGCACTGACACGGGCAAAGCTTTAGCTGCAAAGTTAATGACTTTGCTTTCTAGCAAAGGAAACGACATCATGATTCAAACTGGAACGGAACCCCGTGTTTTTCAGCGTTTCCGCAACTCCATTCCTGCTCGTCTCTGGACGTGGAGAACCATCACTGTGCGAAAGTCATGCCGAAAGTCCGGGATTGACATAAAGAAATCACATGCACAAAGTGCGTTGAATGTGATTGTTGATGGCTGCTGCCACGAACCTCAAAGGTCCCCTTAGCTTTCCGAGATCATCAGAGTTCAGCCGATGGAAAACCGGTGTTGATTGCGGCCGCCTGGGCGTCTAGAACGCACAGGTGGTAGCGGAGCTGCTTGGTTGGCCACAGTAATTACTGGGGGCCAGAGAGCGCACGACATCCGCGGTTTCGTGAGTCTGAGCATGAGTGGTCAGGGGAGAGGGATGACAAGCCAAAGCTAGAGCGATTTGATGGGAGTGAACCGTCAACGTATCGTCGTTGGCGAAGGAAGGCCGAATTGATGCTACTTGCACTTCCGAACACGTACACCAAAGAGCGGTTGGGAGCAAAGCTTCTCGAGTACATCTCGGGCGAGGCTGAGGAAGTGTGTGAGAGTGTGCCATTGGAGAAACTGACAAAGGACGGCGGGCATGAACTTATCTTTCAGGCGTTGGATGAACGCTACCGGGAGCTTGACAAGGAAGCCTTGCATAAGCATTTGTCGGAGTACTTCTATGGCACAGCAATTCGGTCAGGAGAAACATTTCGCAATATGACAGTGAGGCTGGACACAGCCTACCGCCGACTTCAGGGGCACAAGGTGGAGTTGCCTAGCGAGGTGAGGGGCTGGTTTCTGTTGCGCAAGTTGCAGCTGGATCAGACATCAGAAGCTATGATTCTTACACACACCAAGGGTTCCCTGAAGTATGAAGACGTTAACAAAGCCATCCAGGCGATCTTTCCATCAGGGAGTGCCAAGAGCGGTGCCAAGGTCAAGGAAGTCTATGAGGCCGTGGCGGAGCCCACGGAGCACGGAGCCATCGAGGAGTCCGAGGAAAGCATCGACGAGGTTTTCCAGGCAGTGGCGGATCAAGTGCAAGCCACTGATGAGTACGAGGACGAAGATGCTTTGGATGTGTTCGAGACCTACAAGGAGATTCGCAAGCGCATGCAGGAGAAAAAGATGGGCCGTGGATATCGCAAAGGGCCAGGACCAACATGGGCATTGACGGGCACAGTGAAAGGGAAGATTGAGGCTTTGAAGGGTCGTACGCGTTGTCACTTGTGTCAAGAGAAAGGGCATTGGAAGCGGGAATGCCCAAAGCGGGCTTCGTCGAGTGCTGCAGGGCAGCGCTCCGGCCGAGCAGGTGCATCCAATGACGCAATGGTGGCAGATAGCTCTGGCATAGATCCCACCGCATTTGGCGGCGAGTACTTCATCGAGCCGGAAGACATCGAGAACTTAGAGATCTTTCTAGCCGAACGCGACGGTGAGGTCGATGTGGTGGTTGCCAACCGCGAGGAGGCGATTGGTGACCAGGGTGAAGTGAGAGGGGACTTTGAGCGTGATTTGAGGAAGTTTTTCAAGCTCTCCGGACAGAGCGACGACAAGAGCGACAGCGAGGCATACGTGAGTGAGTGTGCTGGCTTAGCTGAGCATCGGGTTCCTGACACCGCATGTAGGAGAACCCTGGTTGGTGAAGCGGTTCTGAAGCGGATGTCAGATGTACTCAGAGAGTCAGGGCTGCAGGTTAGATTGGTTAAGGAGAGTCACGAGTTCAAGTTTGGCAACGCGGGGTTGCTGAGATCGACTCATTCAGCCTTGATTCCTGTGTGCTTGGGGGGCAAACAGTTTCTGTCCAAGGAGTTGCTTAGAGGTTTGAAAGTTAAATTAGATATGGGGTGTGACGTCTTGGAGATAGGAAGGTATGGGATCAAAGTGAAGCTCAGAGAGACTGAGCGGGGGCACTATGCGATTCCACTCTTTGAAGGCTTCAAGGAGGCCATGTGCAAGAAGGGGTGTGACCCAGAAAGACCAGGCACAGACGCAGGATGTGAATGCCGTAGAGTTTTCTGGATCGCAGGTTAGCGCGGCGAGTCCCAAGTGTTGCGAGCTTCAGCGGCAGCATGAGCTACACCGGCGGAGCGCCGATGGACATTCCCATGGAGGGCTTCACCAGGACTCCATTGATCAACGATCTGCTGGAGGAAGTGGCGACCACCGGGACGGGGGATCAGATGTCCGAGATCCACAGCAAGATCCTGGACGAGGCACCAGATCACAGCGACGACGAGCCAGAAGGAATCGTGCCCGGGGTCGAGGGTCAGCTCGGCAGGCTCATATTCAATGTGGGCAAGTACCAGAAGGCAGGCCAGCTTGTGAATTTCCGCACGGCGTACGCGACGGACAAGAAGTACGTAGCTTGGATCAGAAAATTCATCAAGAGCAAAACGGATCCTGTGACGGGCAAGGGCAGCCATCCTACCATGGTGCAGTTTCGGCTGTATGTGGCTTTGAGGGATCAGCGAAAGGCGGCAAGGATCCATGCGACTCATGGGTTGGAGACGCCTGTGGGAGGTCTGCCATCGGCTTCTTCGGATTCTTCGGGATCAGTGGTGACAGCGGAGGAGCGCCTTGTGTTGCCCAAGGCCCGTGCAAAGCCGAAGGCCAAGCAATCGGCCACCCGCAGCCAAGGGCCCATGGTGCAGCCGGCAATGATGACAAGGGCAGTGCTGCCACGCCAGGGTGTGCAGAGTCGTCAGATGGTGCAAGCCGAGGAGGAGGAGACCGAGAGTGTGTGGGAAGATTCGTGACAACTCCTGTGGCACCAGCACCGGTGATGAGCGCAGCCGACCGCCGCCGAGCCTTGATCCGGCAGCAGATCGAGGCACTCAGCCACCAGCTCGAGGAGCTGGAGGAGGAGGATCCGGAGATTTAGATTCGGCAGAAGGACCATCTGGTATTATGAGTAAGGCTGAGCGGAAACTGTGTAGGCGTGGGTTGACGGCCGTTCGTCAGAGCAATGATGCTTATGGGGTTGAGCACGGTGAGATAGATGTTCTGATGCTTGAAAAGGATCCTGACGAACAGATTCTCACGGCAGTAGGCCTCAGCTCCAGTTCTGTGTTTGAAAGTTTGGAGCCGACTGACATTCGGCAAAGCACCGCCTTGGACAAGGTGTTGGCAAAGATCAGAGAACTTCGGCCAAGGTTGCTTGTTATCCGTACGCCTGATCACATGACTAGGACCAAGGGTGGAAAGCATATGGCGCGCACTTTCCATGCTAGACATCGTGCTGCTTTCACGAAGTTCGCTGTGGCATGTTGCGCTGAACAGTTGTGCGAGGGTCGTCTGTTTTGCATTGAAGAAGTCAACGACAGCATGAGCGAGAGAGTGCAACAGTGGAAGAGGTTGAGAGAGGATGAGAGAGTGATTCAAGTGGCACGTCATGATGATGACAGCTCGTGGCGTTTGCATACCAACAGCCAGCATGTGCGTGAACAGTTTCAGAAGATGTGGTTGAATCAGAGAGAGTGGAGAGATCCAAGGGGGTTTGTCAAGGATGTGGCCACGAGTATGCTCCGTGAAAAGCAAGCGGTGAGTGAGGTTCACGTTGCCCATTGTGTGTATGCGATTGAAGACCTGAGGCGAGAGAGTGTGACCATTCTGAGACGATGCCATGAGAACCTCGGACATCCTTCACCGGCACGCATGAACATGTTACTTAAGGCCGCTCACGCTAGCGAGAGGGTTATGCAGTTGGCTAGGAGCTTAGAGTGTGAGACGTGTTCCGCTTTGAGCAAGCCCAAATCCCATAATGTCACCAAATTGCGAAGGGCTACGGAGTTCAATCAGCAGCTGTGTGTTGACACTTTCGAGTTGGAAGTCCGAAACAGCAAGCTCCATTTTCTGAACATCGTCGACGAGGCCACCGGCTATCAGTTGTGCATTCCCCTTTGGAAAGGCATGCAAGCTCGAGTTGTGCGCAATGCTTACAGAAAGGGATGGAAGCGTTGGGGTGGGGCTCCTGTTAGATTGTTCAGTGATGGAGGCAAGGAGTTCGAGGGCGAGTTTGAACACGGATTGTCATTAGATGGAACGTACGGCGACATTTCCGCCGCATATGCTCCATGGCAGAACGGCACAGCAGAGCGCAAAGGTGATGTTTGGAAGACGGCATATGCTAAATGCTCCATGGCAGAACGGCACAGCAGAGCGCAAAGGTGATGTTTGGAAGACGGCATATGCTAAAGCGCAGCTTGAAGTAAGACCGAGAAGCAAGCAGGAGGCCCAGGAGCTCATCGATCAGATCAACAACGCTGTGAATAGCATGTCCCGTAAGGATGGGTATTCGCCACATCAGCATGTTTTCGGAAGGGACATTCGGATTCCGGGTATGATCACTTCGGATCCCGACCCTGTGGTGAACTCATCGCTTGCACAGGGTGAGTCCGTGTTTGAGCGCCGAATGAACATTCGAACAGCGGCGCGAAAGGCTTTTCTTGAGGCCGACGGAGATGCTCGCATAAGGAAGGCGATGGAGCACCGAAGCAGGCCAGAGCGAGGTCCTTTCATTGAGGGTCAGCTTGTTTACTTTTGGCGAAGAAATCGGTTCGAAAATCGTCATCACTGGCATGGTCCGGCGGTCGTTATTGGCAAAAGTGGAGGCTCTAAGGTTTGGGTGGCTAAGGGCACTAAGGTGTATAGGTGTTGTCCCGAACAGTTGCGCAGACTGTCACCTGATCAGGAAGCCATGGTTCGACTCTTGCCAGAAGACATGATACATGTGAGGGATAACGTGAGTGCTCGGGGTGCTGGAAATTATCACGATTTGAGTAACTTGGAAGTTCCACCGGGTACCGATTCTACCGATGGTCAGCCGGAGTTGAAGCCGTTGGAATCTGAGTTGCCAGTTGAGAGGGCGTGCCTTGGTGACCGTTGTCGCGTGGTTGCCTTTGTTCGAGATGGAGGCAAGGTCGCCCATGAGTATGATTGGCGCGGTACAATGCAATCGTGCAATGAAATCAAGGGACTATGGACGGGCACAACGGAGTTTGATCTTGTGCATGATTGGCGTTGGAATCCCAAGCAGCTTGAGTGTTTCGAAGTGAAGGCGAAGAAAGGCCGCAAGGAGCTTCATGAATCAGAAGTTGCAGCGGATCGAAAACCAGGTTTAGATGCCGCAAAGACGAAAGAATGGAAAAAGTTGGTGAGCAGCGGCGCTATTGTTGTGCATGACGGTCGTAAGGCACGGAGGTTACGCGAATCAGTGGAAAAGAAGAGAATCCTGAAGTCACGGTTCGTCATCACGGAGGCCGACCAAGGTTCAAGTCCACAAACACAGGATATCAAGGCGCGCTGGTGCATTCGTGGTTACCTTGACCCGGATCTGTTGGAACTTGATACAAGTGCACCGACTTTGACGATGGAAGGGTTTGCGATTGCCATGCAGTTGATAGCGTCCAACGGTTGGTCGTTGAACATTGCAGATGTTGAGGGTGCTTTCCTGCGTGGAGATTCGTTGAGCCCGAGCCGTGGAAGGTTGTTCATTGATCCACCCCCAGGAGGGGTACCAGGTCTCTCAGAAGGATGCTTGATCGAGGCCGTCAAGACCGTATACGGTCTTGCAGATGCGCCAAAGGCATGGTGGGAATGCTTTTCAGTCAAGTTGACTTCCTTAGGAATGCGAGTGTCCAAGTTTGATCCTTGCTTGTTCTACTACTACGTGAATAACACTCTGAGCGGGGTTGTGTCATTGCATGTGGATGATTTGTGCTTAGGAGGCGATAAACACTTTCACGAACATGTGATTAAACCGCTTAAGGAAATGTTTCCGTTCAAGCATTGGAAAGTAGGGCAGGGGGAATTCCTAGGAAAGCAGTTGAAGCAACAGACCGATGGAAGCATCATCATCAGTCAAGGCGAATACGCAGCACAGCAGCGTGGTCTGGAAATCTCACGAGAGCGTAGGCGAGAGAAGAGCGAGAAGATCAGTGAAGAGGAGCGAGCGCAAATGCGCGGCGTGTTGGGCAGCATCAATTGGCTTGTTACTGGGAGCCGACCTGACTTAGGAGCTTGGTGCTCACTTCTGCAACAAAGGGTTAACGAAGCTACGGTAGCTGACTTGATTGAAGTGAACAAGCTTGTGAGTCTCACGCATGACAACTGTAAGGCGCACGCGTGGATTAAGAGCATTCCTGTGAGTGATGTGCAGTTTGTTATGTTGTCGGACGCAGCATGGGCTAATGCTCAAGGTCTGTGCAGTCAAGCTGGTTACTTAATGCCGCATGCGATCATCGTTTACCTCGTGGTGAATGGGGCACCTTCTCAGTGCTTCGTTGGAAAAGCTACAAGCAAGACAGGCAGACGCACTCGACCTTAGGGGCAGAATTGTTATCCTTGTCCAGAGGAATCGCTGAAGCAAGGTGGATGAGGTCTATGTGGTGTGAAGCTGTGTTTCCTTCATACGACTTGAGAAGCGACGGGAGCTGGAGCAGTCAGATTCCGATCACCGCGGTCATTGATTGCAAGCCAGTTTATGATCACACCAAGAGCTCAACTGTGACGGTGAAGGACAAGAGAATGGCAATCGAGATGCTTCTGGTCAAAGCAGACATGGAGCGACATCGAGTTGATCTACGATGGATGGCGACAAAGCAGATGATAGTCGATGTCTTGACGAAGCGTGGAGCGCCCATGAATCTTTTCCGTAAGGTTTTAGCTGAGGGTCGTTTTATCTTGGTTGAAGACGAAGCAGTGGCAAGAGTTACTTCAAAGAAGAACTCAACAGCATCTTGTGCATGTTAATTCCGGGGTGTGCGAAAGTCATGCCGAAAGTCCGGGATTGACATAAAGAAATCACATGCACAAAGTGCGTTGAATGTGATTGTTGATGGCTGCTGCCACGAACCTCAAAGGTCCCCTTAGCTTTCCGAGATCATCAGAGTTCAGCCGATGGAAAACCGGTGTTGATTGCGGCCGCCTGGGCGTCTAGAACGCACACACTGGTTTTCCCTGGCCAGACGGGGAGGCAGACCACATAAACAGGTACGAAATGCGGGCAGTGTACACGGCGCTGCGATGGCGAGTCTTGAGGCGCAAGGAGTGTCGTGTGAGATTCGTCCATTTGACTGACAGCATAGTGAGTCTGCACGTAATCAATCGTGGACGTTCCAGTTCACGCAAGCTGCAATCCCTCATGTACCGCCTGTCCTCCCTACTCCTAGCTGCCGGCCTCCACCCTTTTCTTGCTTATGTCTCCACCGAAACAAACCCGGCCGACAGGCCAAGCCGGAGGCATCGCGTACAGCGTAAATGGGCAAAGTGACCATTTTGGCGCCCAAGACAAAGCAAGAAAGAAAGGTGGAACGGCAGCAGCTAGGAACTTTGCGTGCAAACACAGTCGCAACTCGCACACGGCAGCGGTGCGATGCAGCACTGAAAGCTTTTTATTTGCATGCACAGACACAACGCATCCGCATACCGGATGAGCCAGAACCTCTGGACTCCATTTTCGCTGACTACATCGAATGCTTGTGGGAAGAGGGGGACAGCTTCTCGCTCGCTACTGATGGGCTGTCCGGGCTACAAGATCTCAGACCCCGCCTTAGGGGCAAGTTAGCGCTGTCCTGGCGCCTAGTGCGCACCTGGCAGATCCCGCAACGGGCTCGTCCGTTGCCCGAAGATGTCCTGCAAGCACTTTGCGGGTATTTTCTGTTTTGCAACATGCCTTTCCTCGCACTCGCTCTCGAGGTAGCCTTCTACGGCGTCTTACGGACCGGTGAGCTTTTGAACCTCACGGCAAGTAAAGTGGAAGTCTCACCTTCTTTCGATTGTGCGGTATTGTCACTTGGGGCTACCAAGACCTCTCAGCGCTCTGGCATGAGTGACTCCGTGACTCTCCGAGTTTCCCCGGTTTGTGAACGACTTTATCGGTGGAAGAACTCAGTCAAATCGCATGCTTTTTTGGTGCCTGTCTCCGAATAGTCTTTTCGTAGGTCTTTTGATGAAGCTCTTTCTGCGCTCAGGCTCACGAGCTGGGCTTTTCGCTCATATAGCCTTCGCAGGGGCGGTGCAACCATGTACTGGCGCAAAAACCCTAACATGGATCATTGCGCCTCATGGGGCGATGGGCCTCGGAACGATCGGCGCGAATCTACATTCAAGACGGGCTCGCCCGTTTGGCCGAAATGCATGTTCAGGTCTCTCAGCCTCCTTTACAGCCTTGTTTCGCCCTTTACGGTCAGCAAGGGCGATCGCTTCGCAACCCCAGGGGCCGTGGATAGAACTCCGCTCGGTTTCCATTGGGCATGCCTCCGAGCATCCAGAAAGTTTTCGAGTTAATCTATGCCGTATCTCTTTCTTAACTATGCCTCGGCATGTTGTTGCAAGCTGGAGGGGCCCATTGATTTGTAACAGTTGTAAGGAACCGAGCGGTGCTTAATTTGTAAAGCCCTATCGCGGAATGTCAACTTTTCTCTTACATACACCTTCCTTTCGCAGAGAGAAAGAGCGAGCGACAGATGTCTTAATATTAAAACGCCAGAGGGCTTTGGCCTCGGATAAAGATTTGGATCAATCCGGAATCGCCAAATGAAGGAGCATGTTTACGATGTATGATGAACCGGAATCGCCACATAAGGGGACGTGTTTAAAGTATATGAACCGGAATCGCCAATGAGGGGGCATCTTGTAGAGATACGATGAATCTCCCAAGGAAACTGGCATGTTTAATGTATCTGATGAACCGCCAACTGAGGGGGGCGTGTTTACGATATGATGAACCGGAATCGCCGAAAGAGAAGGCGTGTTTGAGATTTATGATGAATCCGAATCGCGAATTGAGGGGGCATGTTTAGGGCATATGATGAACCGGAGTCGCCAAATGAGGGATCATGTTTAATATGAGGAACCGGAATCGCCAGATGAGGGGGTGTGCTTAGGATAAGCATGAATCCGAGGAGGCAGGACATTTACATTCACAGGTGCAAATTTCTCTCCGATGCTCCTTCCTCCGGCCAGCCGCGCAAATCGGCAAGTCCATGTACGTGGGAGTTGCGATGTAGGGCACCCCGAAACCCGAAACCCTAGAATTGGTCGAGGCAAATTGTCCTTGGAATCGCTGCATTTCCTATGACTTTTTTGATGCTTACTGTCATGTGTTTCGATGCTTGAATTTATTTTTTGATGCCTATTTTTAAATCAATGCTGTGATATGCTGGGACTGGCGACGGGGGCGGGGCAGAGTGGTAACTGGACAGCAGGTGGCATATCCTTTTGCATGATTGCACGGCTTTTGTGGATGAATGGGTCGCTGAACATGGTAGCCACGCGTTCAGGAAGATGCCACCGAGAAAAGTCACAGGTGAGAAGTGTAAAGTAACCGTTTGTCGAGAAATCGACTCGAAGGAATCTGGCAAAGGGATCCACCGGCCGGCGCGGCAGTGGTATTTTTCAGTCTAGGAGGGTTTGTCAGTAGTCAGTTGTAAGTCGCTTTCGATACTGCACCTTAAGGCCCGAGCCATGTTTCTTTATTCTGGTTTTGCTCGCTTGGTGCATCTTCAGTGCCAACCCTTGCTGAACAAACAGGACGGCGAGGAGACCTGTTCTCAAACTCATCATCTGGAAGAGAGCATTCGTGTCCTCCTTAGGAATGATGAACGCCCAGCGGCCCAGCACCCCGAAGTTTTGGGTGTGTGTAGAGGGCGGTGGGGTGTGTGGTGCAGCCTGGGGGTGGAGCCCTGGCGGTTGCTTTTCGAAGTATCACCTGACTCAAGTTGGACCTGACATGCTCCGATGCCTGATCTTGATTAAATCAAGAAGGATAGGATTGCCGACAGGGTGAACTGCCAGATTGCGTAGGACACACCGCGCTATGAGGTCTTGCTAGAAACAGCAGACACCATGCTGGCACAGTTTCAGAACTGTGCTTCCTCAAGACTTGGAGATTCTGAGGCGAGCCGTGCGCACCGCCGGACGATGGTACGCCGGACTGGCCTCGTCAAGAGTTGTGCGAGCTTGAACATTTTGACACTTTTACGACGACTGCATCAGCGTAATTTGCCCTTCTGAGCTGTCATTCAGGTTCTTGTCCTTCCGGGGGCTGCAGAGCCTGTGGCATCCTGAGCTGGACATGTTGCAGATACCTGCTGAGACGGAACTCTTCGCATTCCGAGTCTGAACGAAGAGTTCTCTCGCCCGGAAGTCATGCCAAATGTCATCTCGACGCTGCTCTCCAAGGCCGGACAGGAATAGGGCAAAAGGCTCTTCAGTTCGCGGTCTTCACTCGGACTGCAGGCGGTGTTCAATCCGCAAGAATGGCGAGATCGGCTGTCCCTCACTGCCACCTGCACGCATTGGAAGCTCGTGGCAACAAAGAGGTTCCACGGCGCAGTAGGCAAGGATTCTTTTGTGGCAGCACTTGCTCAGTGAAAAGCGCCAACTGTCCAGACCAGTCCCCCGACTCTGCACATCCAAGGCTACGCCAGGCGCGTCGTCTCAAGCAGGCAGCGCTTGGCCAAAGCGCAGCGCTCGGAGCAGCAAAAGGTTGGGAGAAACCGCACACTGGTCGATGCAGCTCTGGGGCCTCTAGGACTCTAGGATTCCAGTACTTGTCGATCCACGCTTGCATCAGTATCCCCTCCGAGGCACATCCTCGTCGCGCAGGAGAAGAAGTACAGCGTTGAGTGCTGAGCTCTTTCGTGCACAGCATCCGGTCCGGCGCTACCCTTCTGCAAGGAAGCTGACCAGTATCAGTATAGTAATCAGGAAGTCATACAAGCGACTCCAAGCCACAAGCCCTGCTTCGCCGAGATCATCCTCTCGTTTTGGGGGAACAGCCCTGAGCGCCTTGACCAAAGGAGCAGAAGCCTGTTGTCGAAGGTGGGTCAATAGCTAACTAGATTTCGGCATGAATCCATCGAGCAAGCTGTTGGTTGGCATTTCAGCGGCGGATTTCCACGGTTCTTAATCTACCCCATCTGCAAAGTACAGCAGAGTGGGTTCTTGGACCTGCTTTGTAAGGATGAGTGGCAGCGAAGCTCCAGTTTTAGTTTCAAGCCACTTCAATCTGCGGCACCTTCATTGGAATAGATTGTGTTGCGCGCTGATAGCATGTCCAGTCGACTGCCCGAAGTCGGCGAGAGAGCCCGGACACAGCGACCACTGCGCCCAGGCGCTCCGTTGCCATTGAGGGTGGCACCGGCATGAGCTGGACGCAGCGGCCTCAGATGGCTTGTGCCGCAGTTGCGAAACCGTAAGATGCCACCAGGCTCGTGCTCGAAGGCGAGCTGGAGGAGCGTGCAGTGAACATAGGCGCCTGGCCCCCCCTCTGAGCGCATGTTGCGGCAGTGGGAGCGACTGCTCAACTGTCAGCAGGGGCTCGCCATGGCCAAATACCTGCAAGGAGAATCACCGTTGCATCGTCCGTTGGACCTGCCGTATGATCATGTACGGGGTATGTAATTCCCGGTGCCGCTAGTTGCATGCAACTGCGACGGTGCATCGGGAAGGGTTTTCAGGGTTTGCAGTTGCTGAGAGACCTTTTTTGCTTTCTTTGGAGGGCGGTGCCTTTTTTACGCGCCTGACCCGTGCCCTGACCTCCCGGCCGTAGCCGCCGTAGCTGAGTTTTTGGGCTTTGCCGGGCTCTGCCTGGCCGGCCTGGCTTTGGGGAGGACGAGTCGCAAATACGGCCGCGTCCGCTGCATCAGGTGCGGAAGGGCCGCAAGTCGTTCGATCCAGTGTGCTCAAGGAGGCACGGCGTCCAGCTGCAACTATGCTCTGCTTTCCAGTCATTGCTTTAGTTTGATAGCTCTTGGCGAGGCAGAGCAAAACCAATGCAGATTCGGTTGATATGGCAGGAGAGCTGCTCGTTTCTGAGCCGGGAAGAGACTTCCGGTGCCGCCGGTGCTGACATCATTGAGCATCTTGGATGCGCGAGCACTTTTGAACTTTTCCCGTGCTGTGGTAGCTGCTAGCATCACCTGCAGGCACAGCCACTCCTCCGAGACGTTTGTGGCTCAAAGCCTGATCCTAAGCCACGCCGCCATGTCTCTGCCTGCACTAAGGCCTTGTGTCTCGCTGCACGTCTACCATCCTCCGCTGCCGGAGGCCTCGAGAACAAAGGCCGGCGTCAGCTCTCGATAGCTGGTGTTCCGCAGGCATGGATGACGGGATGAGGATCCGTGCTCGCCTAAGCCGGCTTTGCCAGAGTCTGCAAGATCGTTGGATTTAAAAGGTCCGATCACCCGTCCTTCATCTTGCTGCGGCTTAGCTACTTCGTCCGGTGATGCTGTGCCAACAACGCGTGCACGCGACATCCTACCCGGCACGGTCCTCGCGTTTGCAATCCGCCGGCAGGGCGTGTGAGAAGCGGTCGGGTGCTCATGTCCTGTGTCTTTCCGCTGCCGACTCTTCCTGTTTGGTCTGCTACCTGCTACCAGTACTACCTGTAGCGTTCTCACACAACCTTGGGGCTAGACCAACCTGAGCACTGTGGCTGTCAGCAGCATCGCCGTCTTCAGTTCTCGTGTGGTCGAGAGCCAACACTGCGTCTCAGTGCTGCCATCGCTTTGTCATGAAGTGGGATCCGATTTTGCCAACGTGTCTGGGTGCGCCTGCCTTTCCAGCAGTTCATCTCCGATTCTAGATTCTAGACAAGGAAGTGTTTATGACGCAAGTCATGCTTCATACACCTGTGTGGTCAAGTCACTTGCGATGAAGCGTGCGCAGTCGGCTGCTGGGAGCCCTTGGATGTGAGTTCACAGGAACAGTGGAACGGTCAGGGAAGCATAAAGGCCGTCAATCAAGTAATTAGGCTGCAAGGCATGCGCGCGCACCCAAACTACAGAGTCTGCGGCCTGGACAAGTGCGTTTTGTTGTCGTCGTCACGGCTCGGGGTTCGCGGTCCGTCCGCGAAGCGGCTACTTCCTGCTCGGCCCTGCGAGAAATTCAATAAATCTTCACAAAACTAATTTTAATGCTACGCCGCCCATGCTAGGGGGGCCTCTCAACCCCAACCTTTACACGGTTGTTGATACCCACAAGTGTGAGGAGAACGGGGCAAGGTGGGGTGGGGGGAGGGGGGGAAGGGGGGGAGGGGGAGGGGGGGGAGGGGGGGGGAGGGTGAAACACTGAATGTTACACATCCCTTGCATGCATCCATGCCTGTTGCTCAAGGTTCAAGTGCAGTGGGGGGGGAGGGAGGGGGGGGGGGGGGAGGGGGGAGGGGGAGGGGGGGTGGAACCATAAACCTCTAAAGGGTAGCTCTAACAGGTACCTACAGCAATGGCTGCATGCTCATACATATACATTCCGCTGCCCATTGGCTCACAGTGGTTTTACCATATTGAGACAAGACAAGCTCTCCTTGCGTAGCAAGACAAAACAACTACTGTCCGTGTGCAGGGCGCTGCCCTTTGATCCTTAGGGAATAACTGGTCATACACCTCCTCACAAGGAGTATCCCTTGGGGGTGTATCGGCACAGTTTTCTGGTAGCGGAGCCCGGAAAGGGCCGCCCGCCTCCAAAGTCCGCTACAGCGGTCGGCCTCGCCGAACGCTTAACCAAGCGGATAAGAGGCAGCACAATGTCGAGCTCGCATAGCGAAGCCGACGACAGTTCCCAATCCTCCGGGGGATATGAGAACGAAGAGACCTCCCAAGGTCCAGCTACTTATGTCGCACAGTCATATGCAACATCTGACCGCATGCTTGCATCATTAGGCATAACGCCCAAGATCGCGCCTGCCTATGATGGCACCACCTCGTGGTTTGAGTATGAACAGTTGATTGACGACTGGTGCGACATAACAACGCTGGATGACACCAAAAGAGGTCCGTCTCTCAAGACGAGGCTCTCCGGATTGGCCGCAGTACAAAAAGAATCACTTAACCGAGAAAGGCTTGCAGCCCCAGATGGAGTAGATTACTTCAAGAAGAAGATGCGTCCATTTTTCGTGAAAGGAGAACAGTACGTTTTCCTGTGGCGTTTCCTCGGCCTATTCAAGGCATGGAAGGGCAACCAAGACTTTGTGACTTGGATTGCTAAGTTTGAGATCGTGCTACAGCGCGTGAAAAACTCATGGATGGATCTCTTACCAGAGATAGCTCTGGAAGATGCCCATCCAGATTTCATGCAGGCTGTGCAGGCAGATCAAACCTTCCTGCGCCTACAGGATGCAACCGAGAGAGACACATACGCCGCACGTTTCTTCGAAACATGGAACAAGGAACGCCTTGATAATCATCGAAGAGCGTTTCCTCTAAACGATAATCTCCTAGCTCTTCTCTTCCTAGTGCAGTCCGACCTGAATGAGATGCAACGTGAGAGGTTGGTAACAGCATTGACCAACCAAGGTCACCGAATTGAGACCTATACGTACCCTGTGGTACGGCAGATCATGTTCGATCAGTTCTCAACGACCAGAACTGGTCTGCAGGATCCCAACATTCGGCAGGATCCCAACATGCGGCACTCTTCTCACAAGAAGGACCGCCATGGAAGGAGAGACCAACGCCGCAAACGCGGAGGTCGAAACTTCCTCATCCTCGATCAGGGTGAATACGATGGAGTCGATGGATTCTGGCTCCAAGACGAAGACACCCTTGAGGAAGGCTTTCTGGCCGCCGAGGATGAAGAAGCTGTCTTCTGGACAGTTGATGACCATGAGGCCTTCGTTGCAAGGAGATTCAAAAAGGGAAGAAGACCAAGAATGCGTCCCGGATCACCGGGAAGAGCAAAGGGTGGCAAGCGAAAAGGACGTGGCCGTTTTAGGTCATACCGCGGAAAGGGGAGAGCCAACCAGGCAGAACATGATCCAACTGATTCCAGCTATTTCGGTAAAGGTAAAGGAAAGGAAAAAGGGAAAGGTGGAAAAGGCAAAGGAAAAGGAAAGGACAAAGGAGATAAAGGAAGCTCCTTCAAAGGCACAAAGGCAAAGGGCAAAGGTAAGGATACAGCTAAGTCTGCCTCCTTACAAGGAGACCAAACTGGATCTCCACAGGCCTATGAAAGTTCCACCGCACCGAGCTGGGATTCATGGTATGAGGACAGTTATTATACTGCCTCCAGTTGGAATTATGCCGCTTATGACGATCAAACGTCTTATACATACTATGCATCACAAGCCTCACGAAGAAAGACACGGAGAAAGAAGAGAAGAAATCAAGCAGGATCATCAGGTAGAGGCACAGATCCGAGCGCGCACCAAGAACCAGTGTACAACTCATCAGTGAGTTACGTGCCCCAGGTCTTTGAACCATCCGAGGGGCAAGGTGTTGAAACTGCAACAGCGGTGTTTCCGTTGCAGCACACCGTCCTATATGCTCTCACAGAGCGGATCAATCTTGATAAGAGCCCTACCTTTGTCATACTTGACTCAGGTTGTACTAGGGCTATGGGTTCCCGCTATGCGGTGAACAGGCTTATCAAGGCCGTGAAGCAACGTGCCCCAGGCATGATTGATTTCACTTTCTGACCTTCGAACACGAAGTTCTCTTTCGCAGATAGTGAAACAGCTCTTATCAAGGAGCGTGTAACTCTATGGTTCAACACAACTCCAAGAAGAGATACAACCATAGAAGTTTTGGATCAGGGAAGAGTCCCCATTCTGTTCTCCATCGAACAGATGAGGAATTTAAGAATGACTCTCGAGTGTAGTCCTACAGCTGACCTAGCAACGTGTGAAGCTTTCGGTTTGTATAAAACCCCTCTTCCGATTAGTACCAATAACCATTTGGTATTGGACCTTCTAGGCTTCACTTCCACCAGGAAGTATCTCCCTAAGTCAGGTACGTCGTTCAGTGCGACGGAGACTGCTCTAGGAGCCACGAAGCCTTATACTAGGATACCGGAAGGTCGCTGTCCAGCCTGTGCCGGACAGAAAAAGGCTCACACGTACCTCAAGGGCTGCGACAAAGCACCTGAGGGAGCAGCTGATCCACCACCGAAGAGGATTTCAGGCAAAAAGAAGCCTCTTCCATCTGATCCGGCAGAATCATCTGCCAAGAAACCTGATCCACCAGAATCATCTGGTGATGTTCCTGAGCCTTCCGGACCACCGGAACCATCATCAGGTTCTAGGGACAAACCTGCAGAATCCTCTGCACCACATGAACCTCCAGAAGAAGAAAGACTTGAGGTCCCACCTGCAAAGATAAAGACTCCAAAGGGTCTTAAAAACCTTCTGAAGAAATCCCGCAAATATGCGGTTAAATCTCCTGTTGAAGAGAAGTCTAAGGTCCCAGGAGCTGATGACGGGACGGAGGTAAGACCACTTGAGTCAAGAGAATACCCGGCTCCTGGTACAGACTCACCAACAGGTGAAGAGATTGTGGCAGAACCATCGCCATCTCTTCCAATTGCTCTTCGCAGGATTCATGAGAAGCTTAAGGACCCTGTAGAACTCTATAAGCTTCACCTCAAGCACCGTCATATGAGTACGGATCAGTTCAAGCGACGCACAAAGGCCTTACAGATCCCAAAGGAAATATACGAGCTATATGACCAACTGGTCAAAAAGTGTTCAGCCTGCCAGGAACATGTGAGAGCTCCTTCGAGAGCGAAGATTTCTGGTTTAAGATCAGAGACTTTCGGTGATCTCACCTTCGTGGATCACGGTGAGCTTCCAATTCCCGGCAAGGATAGTCGCTTAGTATTCCTTATTCTCTATGATGGAGCAACAAACTTGTTGACTGCCGAAGTAGTCCAGGATAAAGAAGAACATACTACAATGTCGATTATGAATGACTACTTTGAAAAATTTCAGATCAAACCAAAGGTTGTAGTTGGAGATCAAGCATTCATGACTCCAAAAATGGAGGCTTATTACAATCGGCAGAATATCAAGCCTGTGGCAACAGGACCTGGAACACCATGGCCCAACAGGGCCGAAGCTGCTGTAAGATTGATGAAGCATCAGATTAAGCTCATACTTCAGATTCTGAAGGATGGTGACCCGCAGTATAACGGAATCACCATGAAGTATGGCAACCTCGTTCGCCAAGCATGTTTGGCAAGAAACTCTTCAATTACCTACGGAGGAGTTACTCCTTTAGAAATGGCCTTTGGAAGGCGTCCTCGAGATGTTATAACACCAGAGAACGCCGATCCCAATCAGTTGACAGGTAATCCAACTGATACGGAAGTCACTGCGAGAGCCATTAAGGAGCTTGCCAACAGGGCGTACCAAGAGGCACGCCAATCTGATGATCTGCGTAGAGATCTTGCAGCCAGACTGTCAATGACCCAAGGACCTTTCTCTTTGGGAGATAAGGTTTTCTACTGGTCAGAAGATAAGTCTAAGATTGGATCCACTGGGTCCAAACATGGATCTTGGCTAAAAGGAAAGGTGATCTCCGAACTCGGAGGATCCATGGTAGGTGTGGATATTGGAACACGCATCGTCCGCGTCAATATCTCAAAACTGAGGAAAAATTATGACATAACATCTGATGTGGAGATTCCTCTCGCGCCTGATGAGGAAACTCTGACGTCAGAAGGTTCTGACCACGCACGTTGCATGGTCACCTTCGATGCTTCCCTGCAGTCGACAGACCTAACGGTTCCACATCAAGAGTGTCACTGGCAGGTCACCAGCACTGGGAAGATTGACTTCCTAGAACTCTACGGCGGATCTCCCCGCATGAGTCACAAAGCTGCCCTGTCAGGTCTGCGAGTAGGTCAGCCAGTCGATTTGCGTAGCGGTATAGATCTTGAGCAACCGCAAGGTCGCTCCAATCTTCTTAGGATCATCAAGGAACAAGAACCTACTATTATTGTTATGTCACCGGACCATTCTCAGTGGTCTAGCTGGTACTCACAGTGGAAGAAAGGCTCTGCCAAGAGACTTTCTGTTTTAAAATTTTGTGAATCGGTCGCAGACCACCAAATGAAGCTCGGACGTTACTTTGTTCTTGAGAACCCATACTACAGCAGGCTCTGGTCTTCACCAGAAGCAAAACGTCTGTTTTCTAATCATAAGATCAGCTATGAGGTCTGTAACCTACAGGCCTATGGCATGAAAGATCCAACAGGATACTATGAATCGAAATCCTCGATTTTTATGCACAACTTGCCACCGCAAGTGTTAATTCCTCTCCAGAGGCATTCTGCCAAAACGAAATCTCCAACATCTCCACCAGGAGACGAAAAGGGTATTCAAGGCTACGGTCTTAAAACGAAACTCGCACAAGTGTATCCTTATGAATTCTGTGAGACCTTTGCCTCGTGCTTGGCAAGATTCCTGAAACGAGATGCGTATGCATCTCATCTGTCTTTAGTCACAGACATACTAGAATACTCTGGAGATGAATGTCTCCAGGGACTTTCGGAACTTCTTGATCAGGAGTATTCTCTTTTGACAACAAATCCTCTCAAGGATTCAAAACTCCTGCAAGATCCGAAAATCAGATCACTTGTTGCTAGAGTAAATTCCTTATCGAGTAAAACTGAATTACCATTGCATCATTCCAAACCATCACCGTCCCCTGATGCCTTGGTGTCAGACATTACTCGCCTTAGATCAAGACTCTTACCAGGGTCTGGTTTCGAACAGTGTACTCTATACAGAGGTACATTTGGAACAGTCAAAGCACTCACCAGTGTAACTGATGGCGTTCTTGTCTTTTGGAACAAGAAGAAGCCCAATTAGACTATGACGTGTTGCTTGCCGCACCAGGTTTCCTGGAACAAGGTACACCCATCAACCTTCTCGGGGGTGCTATTCCAGATGACAGGCGGCAAGACTTCACCGTCCGTGCGAACACCGCCTGATGTAATCATGTCGGACGAAGAGGTTTCGCCGTCAGACCCGTCAGAACCAATGAGCACTAATCGCTCACGGATCACATCTGACGATGTTTCTATGCCGGAACCAGATCAGCCGATGCCTCCTGGCACGCCGCCGTCGCGTCCTCCTCCTCCCATACCTCCACCGCGACTACCGGCCGTTTCCTCCGATGAGCCCGTGGCTCCTGCTCGGGCTAAGCCTCGCGTGCATCCGCCTCCTCGCGTTCCGTCTCCTCGGCGTCTGGGGGGTGATGTGTCGCCAAGGTCTTCATCGAAAAGGAAAGTTTCGCCGCACAAACAGAAATCACCTTCACAGGTGCCGACACCAAAACCTAAACCGAAGGCACATCCACAGGGACCCATTCTTCCGTTACAACAAGATGAAGAAGACACTGAAGAAGAACTGGTCCCAGACGACCCCGGACAACAGTCCGCTCCTCCTCACACTTCTGGTTCACCAGAACCGGAGAGCGATGCCGAGTCAGAAAACACAAGGTATTACTCTGATGAGGAAGGTGACTTGGTCGTAGATGAGAAGGACTGGGTCCTTGTCACAGAAGAACAGAAACTGTGCAGTAACACAGGTTCTTTCTCCATGCCTCGGTACATGCATGGCGGACCCGTAGACATCAGAGAGGTAACATCAAGAGGGAGGTCAGACCGAACACGGTATAAACCCACCAAAAGGTTCCGATCTGACATTCGTGAAGAGTACGATCTTCTCACGGAAGAGGACAAGGCCTTATCCCCAAGTTCCCCCAGGAACTCAGCGAATCTGACCCAGAAGGCACAACGGAAGGAGGCAACCGCCAAGGAAAAGCGTGAGATGAAGAAACAGTTTGATGAAGCGAAAGCAGCAGAATATCAGAGCTGGGTAGACAATGATGTCTTTGAGCTCGTCGATACACGGAAACTCGGAAACATCCGAAATTATGTCACTGGTCGATGGGTCCTGACTCTAAAAAGAGACAAGGACGGAAACTTCCTTAAGTGCAAGGCCCGATGGGTCCTGAGAGGTTTCCAGGATCGACAGAAGGACATTCAGCAAACTGATAGTCCTGCTGCGAGGCGCCCAGGTTTCCGCTTAGCGATTCAACTAGCAGCTAACAAGCTGTGGAATCTGACACACATCGACCTAAAGACTGCTTTCCTGCAGGGTGAAGCCTATGATGAGTCGAGAGACATAATCTGTCAGATTCCTCCTGAAGCAGGTTATCCTTCCTACATTGCAGCGAGGATGAAGAAACCCGCTTATGGACTTAACGATGCACCTCGAAGATTGTGGAACATCGTTGATAAGGCACTCCTGTCTTATGGCCTGGTGCCAACCCGTGCGGATCGCTGTACATATGTTCTGTATGGTAAGAAGTCTGCAACAGCAGATGCTGAGCTCAAGAAGTCTCAGCCAAAGACCATGGAATCAGCGATTGACTACCTCCTAGATCCCATAGCAGGCAACAATGCCAAGGGTAGACAGGTACATGGAGTAGTCTGTTTGAATGTAGATGACCTGTGCATGGCCGGTGATGACACCTTTCGTAAGGCCGTGATAGAATCGATCAAAAAGGAATTTGCAGTAGGTTCTGAAGATACGAATGATATCATGTTTGTAGGACAGAGATTAGTCTGGAAGGATGCTACAGCATCAGTTCCTGCACATATCTCAGTAAATCAGAACCTAGCTGTTGAAGCTCTAGAAGAAATTGTTTTTGACAAGAAGCTCAACAATGAGCAACAATGCACACCACAGCAGCACACTGCTTATAGAAGTGTTTTAGGACAGATCAACTGGCTACAAAGCCGGACTCAAGCTCACATCTGTTATCGCTTCAGTAGGTGTGCGAGCAAGGCTGCCAAGCCTACTATTGGTGATATTCGAGAATTGAACAAACTTGTTAGGATTTTGAAGTCTACCGAAGTAGAATTGCGCTTTTGGCCGCTGAAAGGAAATCTCAGAATCCTCGGTTACCCTGATGCTTCCTACAGGAACAATGATGACAAATCATCTCAGAGAGCACATGTTATTTTCCTTGCTGAAGATCGAAATCCAAGGCTAAAGGGAATGAAACAATCATCAGCAGCTGCTTCTTCCAAGAAGAACGATTTCTCTGAGTCCTCTATTAAGGAAACATCATCGAGAGGTAGCCTGGTGGATTATGAGTCTCACAAGATTACGACAACCACAATGTCCACAACAGTGGCAGAGCTTAACGCACTGATGCGTTGCTTTGGTACCTGCCTGTTCCTCAAGGGACTTTGGGCAGATCGCTCATCAGAGACCGTACCTATACATATCAGAACAGATGCGAACAATCTTGTGACAACAGCAGGCACGACACACCTTCCAGAGCAGAAGGAAACTCACCATCTTATACAGCTGCTTCGTAAGGAATCCAACTCTGGATCTTTAGATGACCTAGCTCATGTAAGCTCGAAGTACTGCCTAGCTGATGCATTAACAAAGCATTCGGCACAACCTGATGAGCTTATCAAGGCTCTGGAAACAGGAAATTTACCAGAAACAGACATTCATCCACCCTTCCGTGAACTTCTTCAACATAAGGCTTTCACTGTTCGGTGGATCATAGACAACCTTAAGAATGCCGCTACAGCGGTAGCCTTCCTTGGAATTGATGTCTCAACAGAGATTTAACGATTATTTTACTGCCAAGGAACATGGTGGTAGTCTTGTTTGCTGGTAGCACAACCATGTGCTGGATTTTCTATTTAGACTGTTTTTCGTCTAAAAGAAAATTTGTGTCTGCAGGCTGCGTTTTCATCAAGATCGGACATGCTCATGAGAACTATATGTTCTGTATCATCCGCAGCCGCTTTCAGCCTCGAGCCTCACAGCAATCAGCCTTTTGGGCTAACCAAGCATTCCTGATCCTGTTTGGTCATCGTGCCGTAATGAGCACACGATCAAACTTCCGTAGCCGTGATGGACACGCCCTACCCAGGGCAGTACAGGCGTATCATGAGCGACATCCACACATGGATAGCTCATACCCCGAGTCTCGTCGGGAAGCATCACGTCGACACACCGAACACGGTGGACATCGATTTCACAAACGTGAGAAAAATAACGAGCCTCCATACATTTACATGGGTCACCAACAGGTGTTCAATCCGCGTCCAAGAGATCTTGCTGACCTGATCTTCCGATGTGGCCATGCGAGTCGAGCAAGGCTCACTCCAATCTCCAGACATGGAGTCAGGCTCTACGAAGGAGTCCTTCAAGGACCATGGGACAACAGTACCCTTTTATACTGGGATAACAACGTGGGTAATCACGCTCGTGATCCACGCCAGTTTTGTACGATGCTTGCACATCACCTTCAGACTGGCCTCCCACAGGAGGTAAAACAATGTGTGAGTCTTGATGCATCTGGAGAATATGACTATTCCTCATCAGTGCCAAGACTGGCAGAGGTAACAGGTCTCTCACCAGAGATGTGCTTCCACATTCTTTCCAAGACCAACAGAGTCGGAAGGTGGTTGGCACACTCAACAAGACACCTCCAGAACCAGCGCCAAGATCTCTTTGCTGGCCAACACAATTATCTTCTGGACATGTCCAAGTTGGCCGATGCAGAGCTCGCACAGTATACACCACAAGAGATCGCGCTTGGTGTCCTCCTCAACACTAAGTCCAGGTTCGTGGTCACTATGGTTTATAACCAAGATGGCAAGGCCGAAACAACAGATGCCGCCGTTACCATCCCACCGGATGCAAATGTGCTGACCATGGCCAAACTTTTCCTCTCGGCAGTGGGAGGACACGGTTCACGACGAACTCTACCAAGAGCTGAAGAACCAGATCCTGAAGAAGAGAGGCCAAGGTCACACATGACCATCTCAGACTTCATGGCAACGGGGAGCAATCCTGTGCAGTCCCATGCACAGCGTCTCTCAACTAACGCGCCAAGGCCCGTAGGCATGGAAGATTTTGTTCGACAGAACAACCCTTGTTACATCATGCATGCTACGGACTTACAGGCATTATCCTCAATCCTGAGGCATGGTCTGGTACCATCAAACCTCCTATCGCAGGTGGTTACCTCACCAGGTCTTCAAGCTCTCGTGAATGAAAACAGTCGTTCCAACAGGGACACTGTTCAGTTTTCAACGCTAAATCTGGCGAATCCTAATCCGACTTTGCTGCGTGCCAACAAGGCACTGCTTCTAGTATTCGACGCAAATAACGTAGTGAACGAAGTCACAAACATGTGGCAGTCCCAAGCAGGGATGTTTGCTACACCAGAGGTAGTGCATGCCCGTACTCTTAGCGCCGTATTCGCACCCTCTGAAACACTCTGGGTATCATCGCAATACGATGAGCTCAAGAGCATAGGACCATGGTGGGCAGACCACTGCTCCGAACAGATGCCGTCAGCGACTTACGAGTCGAAGAAATGGTGCTCAAATTACGGCCAAGAGATCGAATCGACACTTCGCAAGATGTCAAGGCGAAATCTGCATCCAGAGCCTCCCAAGGCTAGATCTTCTCACAAGAAGTCTTTCTCTCTGCCAAATACAGAGGCTGACACAGCTCCAAACCTGGAGCAAACCGCTTCTGCAGGTGAAGTACCTCAGAAAACGGAGACTACTGCAAAGGAGATCCATCCGAGATCCAAGCTCGCCCGGCAGGCCGAGGCCGACAAGGATCCGGACAGTCTTATGGGACAGCTCTGGAACTCGGACGGCACCAGAAGCGCCACTGAAGTTCTTAAGATAACGACAGGTCACAAACCTCCAGAACCTGTTCAGGATACTTCTGCCAACGTAGTTCCTCCCAAGGAAGAATCTTCTCGAACAGAGACGGAACCTGAGGAACCAGATCCTAACCAGGATTGTGACGAAGAATCAGACGTTGAGTCGGCATCAAGCGAAAAGAGCGAGAAGAGCGAAAAGAGTTCAAAATCTTCGTCATCCTCAGAACTCCGAGTTGATGTTAATCCGTCTCACAAGACGAACTCAGCACCTGCAGCGTCAGAGGAGAAGAAAGAATCTCCCACGGAAGAGATCACAGAGAAACTTGAGAAGGTCAAACTTGACCAACCAAAGTCTGAAACAGAATATGTTCAGAGTTCAGACGAAGAGCCAAGGAAACCAAAATCTCCTAAAAAGGAGAAGGAAAAATTCCTAGTTCTCTTCGATCCTGAAACAGAAACCTATTATCGAGTCAACAGAAGCAAGCTCAACCTAGAATACGAGGAGCCTGCTGATGAGGAAGACCTCGTAAGAGAACATGAGCGCATCAGCGCTCGAATTCGAGAAAATACCAAGCACCGAATCTCGAAGTCACCGTCTAACCCGGCTATGCAACAGGAAATGCAAGAGAGAATCTGGGTTAGTCGATGGAATCGAAAAATCCGAAGTCCACTCATGATCAAAGATTCTGAGGCTCCCGACGAAGAGGAGTGGGACAGACCCAGAGAGTCGGCATCTTCCTCCTCTGCACCTCCTAACAAGGAGAGATTTGTAGGAGTACGCAGGACAGCCATGAGCCTTAACCAAAGAATACGAATGTTGCCTCGACCAGACAATCCTCTCTGCGATCTCTGCAAACAGCCTACAGGCTATTTTTGCTATTCCTGTGGAACGATTGTATGTGCAGATTGTCGACTTACCCCACAGGGTAAACAACGGATGTGCGAGTGCGTCTTGCCAATCGATTGCCTTGAGACCTCCAAAGTGAGAGCAGGAATGACCTCAGAAGAGCGTCAGTTTTTATACGAGGCCATCCTAACACATGAGGACGTAGATTTGGCAGTCCAGAAAATCAACATGTATTGCGAACACGCAAGAAGTCTGTTCGAAAAGGACCATCCAGGCGTTGATCCATGCAGCCTTGATGATATTAGGAACAATCCTCCGAATACGTATGACAGCTCCACAGAGGCTCCAACCCTGGAGGAATATAAGAGCATTAACAAGAGTCACATCAATATCAAGGACTCCAGAACAAGCCATCCGGCTTCTTTTCTCTCTCTTACTGGCTACGAAGATAAACTGGTGCTCGACGCACATTACGAGATAGTTCGCAATAGGATGGCTGGTGTTAACGAGAAGAGAGAATACATTGAAGGCTCAAACCCAGACAGCGTATCGCTAAACCTAGTGGTATTCAACTGGGGAAATATGGATCGAGCGCCGGTGCCCGCAGGGAATCCCAAAAAGAAGCTCAAACCTGAGAAGGGATTCGATTATCACCCTCTTATTGACATGTGCTTCAAAAATTCAGCTCATATTACCCTCGTACTCGAGGCAGGAGCACTTGCGTCAGAGTATTCGATCGCAACCATGCGACAACATGAATACAGGGGGATGCTAATCCATTCTCCTCCCAAGGAGCCTGAGGCACCCTCGATGTATATTGGAGTCAAGGGTGACCCAACAACAGACATCGCTCTCGTCCACCACTTTTATCGTCATCGAACAATGAAACCTAAGAATGGTGGTCCCAAGAAGCGACTGTGGGCATGCCACGGTGCGGTATGACGCCTCACCTTTGGGTACCACAGTACCATACCAGAGGCAAAAGAATGGGTCCACCCATATTCTGGCCAAAGGATGACGAGAGACGAGTTCATGCAGATTATCGGATATGACCCACTCAAGGGAAAAAATCCTGACAAGGATGGACCCACTGATGGCTCTTACCTCTCACCAGAGGCGTGCCTGACACTGTCGAACCTCGACCCCTCGCCGATTCTCTGTGAATGGACCGGCCATGTCGAGGGTGATGAGCCACCAGAGGAAGACTTTGAGTCATACGCAGAGATCTTCTCACAAGAAGCATCGAACGATCTTGACGAGATGTGGTGTACAAAAGGGCCTTACAAGGTCATCACCATCGCGATCGTCCATTTCAACTCATTCATGAATCATAAGGAAGAACAGAGACGCGAACTGGTGAACGCGTTCCTCAACGAGATTCTCCCTTTTAAACCGGATGTAATAGCGGGAGATCTCAATAATATTGCGTCGAGGCTCACCTTAAAAGGTGGAGAAGTTCACCCGCGAAACAGTTTGTTTTCTCTATACCTGGAGAAGAAACTTGCAGCATTCAACAAAATAGCAGGAAGGCACTCACAAGTGCGACATCTTTGCTTGAACAACTCCGACCAGCACAGAATGGCACGTGCAGATCGTCTACCGGCGGACCCGGCGAAGAAAGTTGCTGACCTTGACTGTATCAACAGTTATATCCTTGACTGGAGTAAAACGCCGCACACGGCGTCACCTAGTCCAAGAGAGGTCACACCTGCCGCCGAAAGAACATACTGGGAGCGAATCTCAGATATGTGGCAGGACATGAACAATAACAGGGATATTGATATCCGTCTGTTTGTCTCAGTAAAGCAGTACTATTCAACTTTTTCTAACCTTGACCTATGGTTGAGTCCCTCTGACAAAGATTGGCACAGCCCTTTGGGCTTCACGATACAACCAATCCTTACAAAAGGGAAACACAACCGGTCAGATGCCCAGGTCCAGAAGATCGCTGACAAGCGAAAGGCGTACAAGCAGCGTAATGCTGAATACTGGGGTTACAACGATTCATTCGTTTACTCATCCGGCAACAGCTGGTACGACAAATCGCAACCATCAGGTAGCCATCACAGATATGGAAGATTCTGGGAGTGGCCACAGCCTGAACGTCCCAACGAGCCTGAAGGTCCTCCTCCAAGAAGGAACCAGGAATCATCGTCCTCTTCACAACAAGATCTACCAAGATCAAGGTCCAGGCCTCAAAGAACCAATATGTTGACAAGCTCAACATGTCTTTGGAAGAGCTGGATGGACTAGAGGAGGAACCGTCACCAACAAAAAGTGACATCGAAGAACACGAAAGAGAAACATCAAACTTGATGTCTGCTCAGAGAGATGAAGAGGAACAAGAGGACGAATCCTCCAGCCGGAGAAGAAGAAGGACGGCATCGCGTCCACCGTCTGCTCCGAGCGGCAAGGCACTCAGAACAGCTGCTACAGCAGCGGGATTGTCGGGCTGGTTCGGACACCGCAACCGAGGTGGAGCAAACGCAGAGTCTATCAAGACTGATGAAACTTCACTTCCAGACTCACTAACCAGTGAGCAAGACTTTTCCGTCTTCAGCATCGCGTGGAATGTGTTCCTGCTGCTAATGGGCTTACACTGGATGTGGAAGCAGATTACCAGGCCTCCTATCAGATGTATGGAGCGCCAACAACCAAAATCAAAAGCAGCAGCGAACCAAAGAGTTCCATTCCTCGAACCCGAGGATGAACCGCAGACGCGTGAACCTTTAGGACCCAACAGGGGCAATTCCGGAGAAACAACTGATCTGCGACCTATCTGGCATACTTCCCGAAGCGAAGTCTACCATCTCTCAGACAGCTGTTACCAGCTCAAGCAAGCAAGAGATGTTTGCCAGAAGGTGCTGTGCAAAAACTGCCTCCATGCAGTACAAGTTGCGGAGATTCGCAGGAACGATCCTTTCCAAAGAGGTGATACACGACCACGTGGCACCGAAAGAGACATTGAGCGCTTCCAGACCTACGATGATGCAAGTAACACTCGTCACATGACACAATTATTCCAGGATGCCTTGCATG
>CAJNDT010000667.1:0-21544 GCA_905221615.1 Symbiodinium sp. CCMP2592 | reverse complement strand
AACAGGTACCTACAGCAATGGCTGCATGCTCATACATATACATTCCGCTGCCCATTGGCTCACAGTGGTTTTACCATATTGAGAAAAGACAAGCTCTCCTTGCGTAGCAAGACAAAACAACTACTGTCCGTGTGCAGGGCGCTGCCCTTTGATCCTTAGGGAATAACTGGTCATACACCTCCTCACAAGGAGTATCCCTTGGGGGTGTATCGGCACAGTTTTCTGGTAGCGGAGCCCGGAAAGGGCCGCCCGCCTCACAAGGTCCGCTACAGCGGTCGGCCTCGCCGAACGCTTAACCAAGCGGATAAGAGGCAGCACAATGTCGAGCTCGCATAGCGAAGCCGACGGCAGTTCCCAATCCTCCGGGGGATATGAGAACGAAGAGACCTCCCAAGGTCCAGCTACTTATGTCGCACAGTCATATGCAACATCTGACCGCATGCTTGCATCATTAGGCATAACGCCCAAGATCGCGCCTGCCTATGATGGCACCACCTCGTGGTTTGAGTATGAACAGTTGATTGACGACTGGTGCGACATAACAACGCTGGATGACACCAAAAGAGGTCCGTCTCTCAAGACGAGGCTCTCCGGATTGGCCGCAGTACAAAAAGAATCACTAACCGAGAAAGGCTTGCAGCCCCAGATGGAGTAGATTACTTCAAGAAGAAGATGCGTCCATTTTTCGTGAAAGGAGAACAGTACGTTTTCCTGTGGCGTTTCCTCGGCCTATTCAAGGCATGGAAGGGCAACCAAGACTTTGTGACTTGGATTGCTAAGTTTGAGATCGTGCTACAGCGCGTGAGAAACTCATGGATGGATCTCTTACCAGAGATAGCTCTGGAAGATGCCCATCCAGATTTCATGCAGGCTGTGCAGGCAGATCAAACCTTCTTGCGCCTACAGGATGCAACCGAGAGGGACACATACGCCGCACGTTTCTTCGAAACATGGAACAAGGAACGCCTTGACAATCATCGAAGAGCGTTTCCTCTAAATGATAATCTCCTAGCTCTTCTCTTCCTAGTGCAGTCCGACCTAAATGAGATGCAACGTGAGAGGTTGGTAACAGCATTGACCAACCAAGGTTACCGAATTGAGACCTACACGTACCCTGTGGTACGGCAGACCATGTTCGATCAGTTCTCAACGACCAGAACTGGTCTGCAGGATCCCAACATTCGGCACTCTTCTCACAAGAAGGACCGCCATGGAAGGAGAGATCAACGCCGCAAACGCGGAGGTCGAAACTTCCTCATCCTCGATCAGGGTGAATACGACGGAGTCGATGGATTCTGGCTCCAAGACGAAGACACCCTTGAGGAAGGCTTTCTTGCCGCCGAGGATGAAGAAGCTGTCTTCTGGACAGTTGACGACCATGAAGCCTTCGTTGCAAGGAGATTCAAAAAGGGAAGAAGACCAAGAATGCGTCCCGGATCACCGGGAAGAGCAAAGGGTGGCAAGCGAAAAGGACGTGGCCGTTTTAGGTCATACCGCGGAAAAGGGAGAGCCAACCAGGCAGAACATGATCCAACTGATTCCAGCTATTTCGGTAAAGGTAAAGGAAAGGAAAAAGGAAAAGGTGGAAAAGGCAAAGGAAAAGGAAAGGACAAAGGAGATAAAGGAAGCTCCTTCAAAGGCACAAAGGCAAAGGGCAAAGGTAAGGATACAGCTAAGTCTGCCTCCTTACAAGGAGACCAAACTGGATCTCCACAGGCCTATGAAAGTTCCACCGCACCGAGCTGGGATTCATGGTATGAGGACAGTTATTATACTGACTCCAGTTGGAATTATGCCGCTTATGACGATCAAACGTCTTATACATACTATGCATCACAAGCCTCACGAAGAAAGACACGGAGAAAGAAGAGAAGAAATCAAGCAGGATCATCAGGTAGAGGCACAGATCCGAGCGCGCACCAAGAACCCGTGTACAACTCATCAGTGAGTTACGTGCCCCAGGTCTCTGAACCATCCGAGGGGCAAGGTGTGGAGACTGCAACAGCAGTGTTTCCGTTGCAGCACACCGTCCTATCTGCTCTCACAGAGCGGATCAATCTTGATAAGAGCCCTACCTTTGTCATACTTGACTCAGGTTGTACTAGGGCTATGGGTTCCCGCTATGCGGTGAACAGGCTTATCAAGGCCGTGAAGCAACATGCCCCAGGCATGATTGATTTCACCTTTTCACCTTCGAACACGAAGTTCTCTTTCGCAGATAGTGAAACAGCTCTTATCAAGGAGCGTGTAACTCTATGGTTCAACACAACTCCAAGAAGAGATACAACCATAGAAGTTTTGGATCAGGGAAGAGTCCCCATTTTGTTTTCCATCGAACAGATGAGGAATTTAAGAATGACCCTCGAGTGTAGTCCTACAGCTGACCTAGCAACGTGTGAAGCTTTCGGTTTGTATAAAACCCCTCTTCCGATTAGTACCAATAACCATTTGGTATTGGACCTTCTAGGCTTTACTTCCACCAGGAAGTACCTCCCTAAGTCAGGTACGTCGTTCAGTGCGACGGAGACTGCTCTAGGAGCCAAGAAGCCCTATATTAGGATACCGGAAGGTCGCTGTCCAGCCTGTGCCGGACAGAAAAAGGCTCACACGTATCTCAAGGGTTGCGACAAAGCACCTGAGGGAGCAGCTGATCCACCACCGAAGAGGATTTCAGGTAAAAAGAAGCCTCTTCCATCTGATCCGGCAGAATCATCTGCCAAGAAACTTGATCCACCAGAACCATCTGGTGATGTTCCTGAGCCTTCCGGACCATCGGAACCATCATCAGGCTCTAGGGACAAACCTGCAGAATCCTCTGCACCACATGAACCTCCAGAAGAAGAAAGACTTGAGGTCCCACCTGCGAAGATAAAGACTCCAAAGGGTCTTAAAAACCTTCTGAAGAAATCCCGCAAATATGCGGTTAAATCTCCTGTTGAAGAGAAGTCTAAGGTCCCAGGAGCTGATGACGGGACGGAGGTAAGACCACTTGAGTCAAGAGAATACCCGGCTCCTGGTACAGACTCACCTACAGGTGAAGAGATTGTCGCAGAACCATCGCCATCTCTTCCCATTGCTCTTCGCAGGATTCATGAGAAGCTTAAGGACCCTGTAGAACTCTATAAGCTTCACCTCAAGCACCGTCATATGAGTACGGATCAGTTCAAGCGACGCACAAAGGCCTTACAGATCCCAAAGGAGATCTACGAGCTATATGACCAACTGGTCAAAAAGTGTTCAGCCTGCCAGGAACATGTGAGAGCTCCTTCGAGAGCGAAGATTTCTGGTTTAAGATCAGAGACTTTCGGTGATCTCACCTTCGTGGATCACGGTGAGCTTCCAATTCCCGGCAAGGATAGTCGCTTAGTATTTCTTATTCTCTATGATGGAGCAACAAACTTGTTGACTGCCGAAGTAGTCCAGGATAAAGAAGAACATACTACAATGTCGATTATGAATGACTACTTTGAGAAATTTCAGATCAACCCAAAGGTTGTAGTTGGAGATCAAGCATTCATGACTCCAAAAATGGAGGCTTATTACAATCGGCAGAATATCAAGCCTGTGGCAACAGGACCTGGAACACCATGGCCCAACAGGGCCGAAGCTGCTGTAAGATTGCTGAAGCATCAGATTAAGCTCATACTTCAGATTCTGAAGGATGGTGACCCGCAGTATAACGGAATCACCATGAAGTATGGCAACCTCGTTCGCCAAGCATGTTTGGCAAGAAACTCTTCGATTACCTACGGAGGAGTTACTCCTTTAGAAATGGCCTTTGGAAGGCGTCCTCGAGATGTTATAACACCAGAGAACGCCGATCCCAATCAGTTGACAGGTAATCCAACTGATACGGAAGTCACTGCTAGAGCCATTAAGGAGCTTGCCAACAGGGCTTACCAAGAGGCACGCCAATCTGATGATCTGCGTAGAGATCTTGCAGCCAGACTGTCAATGACCCAAGGACCTTTCTCTTTGGGAGATAAGGTTTTCTACTGGTCAGAAGATAAGTCTAAGATTGGATCCACTGGGTCCAAACATGGATCTTGGCTAAAAGGAAAGGTGATCTCCGAACTCGGAGGATCCATGGTAGGTGTGGATCTTGGAACACGCATCGTCCGCGTTAATATCTCAAAACTGAGGAAAAATTATGACATAACATCTGATGTGGAGATTCCTCTCGCGCCTGATGAGGAAACTCTGACGTCAGAAGGTTCTGACCACGCAAGTTGCATGGTCACCTTCGATGCTTCCCTGCAGTCGACAGACCTAACGATTCCACATCAAGAGTGTCACTGGCAGGTCACCAGCACTGGGAAGATTGACTTCCTAGAACTCTACGGTGGATCTCCCCGCATGAGTCACAAGGCTGCCCTGTCAGGTCTTCGAGTAGGTCAGCCAGTCGATTTGCGTAGCGGTCTAGATCTTGAGCAACCGCAAGGTCGCTCCAATCTTCTTAGGATCATCAAGGAACAAGAACCTACTATTATTGTTATGTCACCGGACCATTCTCAGTGGTCTAGCTGGTACTCACAGTGGAAGAAAGGCTCTGCCAAGAGACTTTCTGTTTTAAAATTCTGTGAATCGGTCGCAGACCACCAAATGAAGCTCGGACGTTACTTTGTTCTTGAGAACCCATACTACAGCAGGCTCTGGTCTTCACCAGAAGCAAAACGCCTGTTTTCTAATCATAAGATCAGCTATGAGGTCTGTAACCTACAGGCCTATGGCATGAAAGATCCAACAGGATACTATGAATCGAAATCCTCGATTTTCATGCACAACTTGCCACCGCAAGTTTTAATTCCTCTCCAGAGGCATTCTGCCAAAACGAAATCTCCAACATCTCCACCAGGAGACGAAAAGGGTATTCAAGGCTACGGTCTTAAAACGAAACTCGCACAAGTGTATCCTTATGAATTCTGTGAGACCTTTGCCTCGTGTTTGGCAAGATTCCTGAAACGAGATGCGTATGCATCTCATCTGTCTTTAGTCACAGACATACTAGAATACTCTGGAGATGAATGCCTCCAGGGACTTTCGGAACTTCTTGATCAGGAGTATTCACTTTTGACAACAAATCCTCTCAAGGATTCAAAACTCCTGCAAGATCCGAAAATCAGATCACTTGTTGCTAGAGTAAATTCTTTATCGAGTAAAACTGAATTACCATTGCATCATTCCAAACCATCACCGTCCCTTGATGCCTTGGTGTCAGACATTACTCGCCTTAGATCAAGACTCTTACCAGGGTCTGGTTTCGAACAGTGTACTCTATACAGAGGTACATTTGGAACAGTTAAAGCACTCACCAGTGTAACTGATGGCGTTCTTGTCTTTTGGAACAAGAAGAAGCCCAATTCGACTATGACGTGTTGCTTGCCGCACCAGGTTTCCTGGAACAAGGTACACCCATCAACCTTCTCGGGGGTGCTATTCCAGATGACAGGCGGCAAGACTTCACCGTCCGTGCGAACACCGCCGGATGTAATCATGTCGGACGAAGAGGTTTCGCCGTCAGACCCGTCAGAACCAATGAGCACTAATCGCTCACGGATCACATCTGACGATGTTTCTATGCCGGAACCAGATCAGCCGATGCCTCCCGGCACGCCGCCGTCGCGTCCTCCTCCTCCCATACCTCCACCGCGACTACCGGCCGTTTCCTCCGATGAGCCCGTGGCTCCTGCTCGGGCTAAGCCTCGCGTGCATCCGCCTCCTCGCGTTCCGTCTCCTCGGCGTCTGGGGGGTGATGTGTCGCCAAGGTCTTCATCGGAAAGGAAAGTTTCGCCGCACAAACAGAAATCACCTTCACAGGTGCCGACACCAAAACCTAAACCGAAGGCACATCCACAGGGACCCATTCTTCCGTTACAACAAGATGAAGAAGACACTGAAGAAGAACTGGTCCCAGACGACCCCGGACAACCGTCCGCTCCTCCTCACACTTCTGGTTCACCAGAACCGGAGAGCGATGCCGAGTCAGAAAACACAAGGTATTACTCTGATGAGGAAGGTGACTTGGTCGTAGATGAGAAGGACTGGGTCCTTCTCACAGAAGAACAGAAACTGTGCAGTAACACAGGTTCTTTCTCCATGCCTCGGTACATGCATGGCGGACCCGTAGACATCAGAGAGGTAACATCAAGAGTGAGGTCAGACCGAACACGGTATAAACCCACCAAAAGGTTCCGATCTGACATTCGTGAAGAGTACGATCTTCTCACGGAAGAGGACAAGGCCTTATCCCTAAGTTCCCCCAGGAACTCAGCGAATCTGACCCAGAAGGCACAACGGAAGGAGGCAACCGCCAAGGAAAAGCGTGAGATGAAGAAACAGTTTGATGAAGCGAAAGCAGCAGAATATCAGAGCTGGCTAGACAATGATGTCTTTGAGCTCGTCGATACACGGAAACTCGGAAACATCCGAAATTATGTCACTGGTCGATGGGTCCTGACTCTAAAAAGAGACAAGGACGGAAACTTCCTTAAGTGCAAGGCCCGATGGGTCCTGAGAGGTTTCCAGGATCGACAGAAGGACATTCAGCAAACTGATAGTCCTGCTGCGAGTCGCCCAGGTTTCCGCTTAGCGATTCAACTAGCAGCTAACAAGCTGTGGAATCTGACACACATCGACCTAAAGACTGCTTTCCTGCAGGGTGAAGCCTATGATGAGTCGAGAGACATAATCTGTCAGATTCCTCCTGAAGCAGGTTATCCTCCCTACATTGCAGCGAGGATGAAGAAACCCGCTTATGGACTTAACGATGCACCTCGAAGATGGTGGAACATCGTTGATAAGGCACTCCTGTCTTATGGCCTGGTGCCAACCCGTGCGGATCGCTGTACATATGTTCTGTATGGTAAGAAGTCTGCAACAGCAGATGCTGAGCTCAAGAAGTCTCAGCCAAAGACCATGGAATCAGCGATTGACTATCTCCTAGATCCCATAGCAGGCAACAATGCCAAGGGTAGACAGGTACATGGAGTAGTCTGTTTGCATGTAGATGACCTGTGCATGGCCGGTGATGACACCTTTCGTAAGGCCGTGATTGAATCGATCAAAAAGGAATTTGCAGTAGGTTCTGAAGACACGAATGATATTATGTTTGTAGGACAGAGATTAGTCTGGAAGGATGCTACAGCATCAGTGCCAGCACATATCTCAGTAAATCAGAACCTAGCTGTTGAAGCTCTAGAAGAAATTGTTTTTGATAAGAAGCTCAACAATGAGCAACAATGCACACCACAGCAGCACACTGCTTATAGAAGTGTTTTAGGACAGATCAACTGGCTACAAAGCCGGACTCAAGCTCACATCTGTTATCGCTTCAGTAGGTGTGCGAGCAAGGCTGCCAAGCCTACTATCGGTGATATTCGAGAATTGAACAAACTTGTTAGGATTTTGAAGTCTACCGAAGTAGAATTGCGTTTTTGGCCGCTGAAAGGAAATCTCAGAATCCTCGGTTACCCTGATGCTTCCTACAGGAACAATGATGACAAATCATCTCAGAGAGCACATGTTATTTTCCTTGCTGAAGATCGAAATCCAAGGCTAAAGGGAATGAAACAATCAGCAGCAGCTGCTTCTTCCAAGAAGAACGATTTCTCTGAGTCCTCTATTAAGGAAACATCATCGAGAGGTAGCCTGGTGGATTATGAGTCTCACAAGATTACGACAACCACAATGTCCACAACAGTGGCAGAGCTTAACGCACTGATGCGTTGCTTTGGTACCTGCCTGTTCCTCAAGGGACTTTGGGCAGATCTCTCATCAGAGACCGTACCTATACATATCAGAACAGATGCGAACAATCTTGTGACAACAGCAGGCACGACACACCTTCCAGAGCAAAAGGAAACTCACCATCTTATACAGATGCTTCGTAAGGAATCCAACTCTGGATCTTTAGATGACCTAGCTCATGTAAGCTCGAAGTACTGCCTAGCTGATGCATTAACAAAGCATTCGGCGCAACCTGATGAGCTTATCAAGGCTCTGGAAACAGGAAATTTACCAGAAACAGACATTCATCCACCCTTCCGTGAACTTCTTCAACATAAAGCTTTCACTGTTCGGTGGATCATAGACAACCTTAAGAATGCCGCTACAGCGGTAGCCTTCCTTGGAATTGATGTCTCAACAGAGATTTACCGATTATTTTACTGCCAAGGAACATGGTGGTAGTCTTGTTTGCTGGTAGCACAACCATGTGCTGGATTTTCTATTTAGACTGTTTTTCGTCTAAAAGAAAATTTGTGTCTGCAAGCTGCGTTTTCATCAAGATCGGACATGTTCATGAGAACTATATGTTCTGTATCATCCGCAGCCGCTTTCAGCCTCGAGCCTCACAGCAATCAGCCTTTTGAGCTAACCAAGCATTCCTGATCCTGTTTGGTCATCGTGCCGTAATGAGCACACGATCAAACTTCCGTAGCCGTGATGGACACGCCCTACCCAGGGCAGTACAGGCGTATCATGAGCGACATCCACACATGGATAGCTCATACCCCGAGTCTCGTCGGGAAGCATCACGTCGACACACCGAACACGGTGGACATCGATTTCACAAACGTGAGAAAAATAACGAGCCTCCATACATTTACATGGGTCACCAACAGGTGTTCAATCCGCGTCCAAGAGATCTTGCTGACCTGATCTTACGATGTGGCCATGCGAGTCGAGCAAGGCTCACTCCAATCTCCAGACATGGAGTCAGGCTCTACGAAGGAGTCCTTCAAGGACCATGGGACAACAGTCCCCTTTTATACTGGGATAACAACGTGGGTAATCACGCTCGTGATCCACGCCAGTTTTGTACGATGCTTGCACATCACCTTCAGACTGGCCTCCCACAGGAGGTAAAACAATGTGTGAGTCTTGATGCATCTGGAGAATATGACTATTCCTCCTCAGTGCCAAGACTGACAGAGGTAACAGGTCTCTCACCAGAGATGTGCTTCCACATTCTTTCCAAGACCAACAGAGTCGGAAGGTGGTTGGCACACTCAACAAGACACCTTCAGAACCAGCGCCAAGATCTCTTTGCTGGCCAACACAATTATCTTCTGGACATGTCCAAGTTGGCCGATGCAGAGCTCGCACAGTATACACCACAAGAGATCGCGCTTGGTGTCCTCCTCAACACTAAGTCCAGGTTCGTGGTCACTATGGTTTATAACCAAGATGGCAAGGCCGAAACAACAGATGCCGCCGTTACCATCCCACCGGATGCAAATGTGCTGACCATGACCAAACTTTTCCTCTCGGCAGTGGGAGGACACGGTTCACGACGAACTCTACCAAGAGCTGAAGAACCAGATCCTGAAGAAGAGAGGCCAAGGTCACACATGACCATCTCAGACTTCATGGCAACGGGGAGCAATCCTGTGCAGTCCCATGCACAGCGTCTCTCCACTAACGCGCCAAGGCCCGTAGGCATGGAAGATTTTGTTCGACAGAACAACCCTTGTTACATCATGCATGCCACGGACTTACAGGCATTATCCTCAATCCTGAGGCATGGTCTGGTACCATCAAACCTCCTATCGCAGGTGGTTACCTCACCAGGTCTTCAAGCTCTCGTGAATGAAAACAGTCGTTCCAACAGGGACACTGTTCAGTTTTCAACGCTAAACCTGGCGAATCCTAATCCGACTTTGCTGCGTGCCAACAAGGCACTGCTTCTAGTATTCGACGCAAATAACGTAGTGAACGAAGTCACAAACATGTGGCAGTCGCAAGCAGGGATGTTTGCTACACCAGAGGTAGTGCATGCCCGTACTCTTAGCGCCGTATTTGCACCCTCTGAAACACTCTGGGTATCATCGCAATACGATGAGCTCAAGAGCATCGGACCATGGTGGGCAGACCACTGCTCCGAACAGATGCCGTCAGCGACTTACGAGTCGAAGAAATGGTGCTCAAATTACGGCCAAGAGATCGAATCGACACTTCGCAAGATGTCAAGGCGAAATCTGCCTCCAGAGCCTCCCAAGGCTAGATCTTCTCACAAGAAGTCTTTCTCTCTGCCAAATACAGAGGCTGACACAGCTCCAAACCTGGAGCAAACCGCTTCTGCAGGTGAGGTACCTCCGAAAACGGAGACTACTGCAAAGGAGATCCATCCGAGATCCAAGCTCGCCCGGCAGGCCGAGGCTGACAAGGATCCGGACAGTCTTATGGGACAGCTCTGGAACTCCGACGGCACCAGAAGCGCCACCGAAGTTCTTAAGATAACGACAGGTCACAAACCTCCAGAACCTGTTCAGGATACTTCTGCCAACGTAGTTCCTCCCAAGGAAGAATCTTCTGGAACAGAGACGGAACCTGAGGAACCAGATCCTAACCAGGATTGTGACGAAGAATCAGACGTTGAGTCGGCATCAAGCGAAAAGAGCGAGAAGAGCGAAAAGAGTTCAAAATCTTCGTCATCCTCAGAACTCCGAGTTGATGTTAATCCGTCTCACAAGACGAACTCAGCACCTGCAGCGTCAGAGGAGAAGAAAGAATCTCCCACGGAAGAGATCACAGAGAAACTTGAGAAGGTCAAACTTGACCAACCAAGGCCTGAAACAGAATATGTTCAGAGCTCAGACGAAGAGCCAAGAAAACCAAAATCTCCTAAAAAGGAGAAGGAAAAATTCCTAGTTCTCTTCGATCCTGAAACAGAAACCTATTATCGAGTCAACAGAAGCAAGCTCAACCTCGAATACGAGGAGCCTGCTGATGAGGAAGACCTCGTAAGAGAACATGAGCGCATCAGCGCTCGAATTCGAGAAAATACCAAGCACCGAATCTCGAAGTCACCGTCTAACCCGGCTATGCAACAGGAAATGCAAGAGAGAATCTGGGTTAGTCGATGGAATCGAAAAATCCGAAGTCCACTCATGATCAAAGATTCTGAGGCTCCTGACGAAGAGGAGTGGGACAGACCCAGAGAGTCGGCATCTTCCTCCTCTGCACCTCCTAACAAGGAGAGATTTGTAGGAGTACGCAGGACAGCCATGAGCCTTAACCAAAGGATACGAATGTTGCCTCGACCAGACAATCCTCTCTGCGATCTCTGCAAACAGCCTACAGGCTATTTTTGCTATTCCTGTGGAACGATTGTATGTGCAGACTGTCGACTTACCCCACAGGGTAAACAACGGATGTGCGAGTGCGTCTTGCCAATCGATTGCCTTGAGACCTCCAAAGTGAGAGCAGGAATGACCTCAGAAGAGCGTCAGTTTTTATACGAGGCCATCCTCACACATGAGGACGTAGATTTGGCAGTCCAGAAAATCAACATGTACTGCGAACACGCAAGAAGTCTGTTCGAAAAGGACCATCCAGGCGTTGATCCATGCAGCCTTGATGATATTAGGAACAATCCTCCGAATACGTATGACAGCTCCACAGAGGCTCCAACCCTGGAGGAATATAAGAGCATTAACAAGAGTCACATCAATATCAAGGACTCTAGAACAAGCCACCCGGCTTCTTTTCTCTCTCTTACTGGCTACGAAGACAAACTGGTGCTCGACGCACATTACGAGATAGTTCGCAATAGGATGGCCGGTGTTAACGAGAAGAGAGAATACATTGAAGGCTCAAACCCAGACAGCGTATCGCTAAACCTAGTGGTATTCAACTGGGGAAATATGGATCGAGCGCCGGTGCCCGCAGGGAATCCCAAAAAGAAGCTCAAACCTGAGAAGGGATTCGATTATCACCCTCTTATTGACATGTGCTTCAACAATTCAGCTCATATTACCCTCGTACTCGAGGCAGGAGCACTTGCGTCAGAGTATTCGATCGCAACCATGCGAAAACACGAATACAGGGGGATGCTAATCCACTCTCCTCCCAAGGAGCCTGAGGCACCCTCGATGTATATTGGAGTCAAGGGTGACCCAACAACAGACATCGCTCTCGTCCACCACTTTTATCGTCATCGAACAATGAAACCTAAGAATGGTGGTCCCAAGAAGCGACTGTGGGCATGCCACGGTGCGGTATGCCGCCTCACCTTTGGGTACCACAGTACCATACCAGAGGCAAAAGAATGGGTCCACCCATATTCTGGCCAAAGGATGACGAGAGACGAGTTCATGCAGATTATCGGATATGACCCACTCAAGGGCAAAAATCCTGACAAGGATGGACCCACTGATGGCTCTTACCTCTCACCAGAGGCGTGCCTGACACTGTCGAACCTCGACCCCTCGCCGATTCTCTGTGAATGGAACGGCCATGTCGAGGGTGATGAGCCACCAGAGGAAGACTTTGAGTCATACGCAGAGATCTTCTCACAAGAAGCATCGAACGATCTTGACGAGATGTGGTGTACAAAAGGGCCTTACAAGGTCATCACCATCGCGATCGTCCATTTCAACTCATTCATGACTCATAAGGAAGAACAGAGACGCGAACTGGTGAACGCGTTCCTCAACGAGATTCTCCCTTTTAAACCGGATGTAATAGCGGGAGATCTCAATAATATTGCGTCGAGGCTCACCTTAAAAGGTGGAGACGTTCACCCGCGAAACAGTTTGTTTTCTCTATACCTGGAGAAGAAACTTGCAGCATTCAACAAAATAGCAGGAAGGCACTCACAAGTGCGACATCTTTGCTTGAACAACTCCGACCAGCACAGACTGGCACGTGCAGATCGTCTACCGGCGGACCCGGCGAAGAAAGTTGCTGACCTTGACTGTATCAACAGTTATATCCTTGACTGGAGTAAAACGCCGCACACGGCGTCACCTAGTCCAAGAGAGGTCACACCTGCCGCCGAAAGAACATACTGGGAGCGAATCTCAGATATGTGGCAGGACACGAACAACAACAGGGATATTGATATCCGTCTGTTTGTCTCAGTCAAGCAGTACTATTCAACTTTTTCTAACCTTGACCTATGGTTGAGTCCCTCTGACAAAGATTGGCACAGCCCTTTGGGCTTCACGATACAACCAATCCTTACAAAAGGGAAACACAACCGGTCAGATGCCCAGGTCCAAAAGATCGCTGACAAGCGAAAGGCTTACAAGCAGCGTAATGCTGAATACTGGGGTTACAACGATTCATTCGTTTACTCATCCGGCAACAGCTGGTACGACAAATCGCAACCATCAGGTAGCCATCACAGATATGGAAGATTCTGGGAGTGGCCACAGCCTGAACGTCCCAGCGAGCCTGAAGGTCCTCCTCCAAGAAGGAACCAGGAATCATCGTCCTCTTCACAACAAGATCTACCAAGATCAAGGTCCAGGCCTCAAAGAACCAATATTGTTGACAAGCTCAACATGTCTTTGGAAGAGCTGGATGGACTAGAAGAAGAACCGTCACCAACAAAAAGTGACATCGAAGAACACGAAAGAGAAACATCAAACTTGATGTCTGCTCAGAGAGATGAAGAGGAACAAGAGGACGAATCCTCCAGCCGGAGAAGAAGAAGGAAGGCATCGCGTCCACCGTCTGCTCCGAGCGGCAAGGCACTCAGAACAGCTGCTACAGCAGCGGGATTGTCGGGCTGGTTCGGACACCGCAACCGAGGTGGAGCAAACGCAGAGTCTATCAAGACTGATGAAACTTCACTTCCAAACTCACTAACCAGTGAGCAGGACTTCTCCGTCTTCAGCATCGCGTGGAATGTGTTTCTGCTGCTAATGGGCTTACACTGGATGTGGAAGCAGATTACCAGGCCTCCTATCAGATGTATGGAGCGCCAACAACCAAAATCAAAAGCAGCAGCGAACCAAAGAGTTCCATTCCTCGAACCCGAGGATGAACCGCAGACGCGTGAACCTTTAGGACCCAACAGGGTCAATTCCGGAGAAACAACTGATCTGCGACCTATCTGGCATACTTCCCGAAGCGAAGTCTACCATCTCTCAGACAGCTGTTACCAGCTCAAGCAAGCAAGAGATGTTTGCAAGAAGGTGCTGTGCAAAAACTGCCTCCATGCAGTACAAGTTGCGGAGATTCGCAGGAACGATCCTTTCCAAAGAGGTGATACACGACCACGTGGCACCGAAAGAGACATTGAGCGCTTCCAGACCTACGATGATGCAAGTAACACTCCTCATATGACACAATTATTCAAAGATGCCTTGCATGCACAAATGGCCGAAGAAGCCATGCAGATTACCTATACATCGATCCCCAAGGGATCCTCGGCAAAGGCCAGAGGTACATCTGCACTCTCAAGTGCCGCATCGTCATCAGCGCCCAAGGCAATGCCACCAGGGCCTAACAAGGCAAACATATCACCTCCACCTAAGAGTCCTCCGCCAAAGGCGAAAGGAACAGTACCTTCTGATCCTCCAAGACCAAAAGGTCCTACCAGAAGAGGAGGTCAAAATCGGCGCATTCAACGAAAGGCAGCTAGAGAAGCCCACAACAGTGGACTCTGCACCTATGCAGACGCTGCACTTAACGAAGCCAATCAAGGCCAGGCAATTAACGTTACGTGCCGAAACATGGCAGCAAGACACGTCAGCTCTATCGATGCAACGGTAGAAGCAGCCGGCCAGTTTACACAACGCGTGCTACAGCACGTAGAAACATATGATGAAGAGGAACCGTGGAGCACGGAGTTCCTACCAGTCGTGGAAGTCCTATTCAGGAACTTAAGCGGCGACGAAACAACTGTCATACATGACAATCAAACGGTAACTATGCCTCTTGCGAAATACACAGACCTCCTCAGAATCGCACAATCATTGCGAAGCTCTATCCAGAGAGACAAGGAGGAAAGGAAGGAACATCTTGACACCATCCAAGATACTCTATCCAGAGTGGAAATCCTTCTAACAGCACTGAAGGACTCAAGGACAGTCTTTAACCAATTGGTCCATTCCTCACTAGAGATAGAGCGAAGAAATAACAATCTCAAAAATGTCCTCGAGACACTCTTTGACGACCAAAGCTCTGAGGAAGACCAGTCAGAATCTGACAATGAAGAAGTCCTAACTCCTTCTGCAGCACAGTACTGGAATAGCCTTTATGCCCACGCCTTATCTCCTTCAGGAGATGAAAGTGAAAGATCATGGGCGTCCTCAGACGGACAGCTTGAAAGAAGAAGGGCTGAACGGGCAAAGGCTAAGCAGCCGCAACCGGCAAAAGCCAAGGCAACTCCAGCCAGCTCACAAGCTGCTCCAAAGGCCGAGCCAAAGGCGACAACATCCAACCATGGATATGATACTGCAGACGCCGCCTTCACCAGGGCTGAGAACAGATTACTCGGAATCTTTTCAAGTTCCGAAGAAGACCACTCAGACCCGGATGAGCCACATCCGAACGTCTATGCTCGAGCCTATGATCCAACCCTGGATCCGAATCTGAGATAAGAAAATTCTCAGAGTTTCACAACAGTGAATCACAAGGCTCTAACAAGAGCACAATGAAGGGCTGCATAATTCGGTAGAAGAACATTACCAGACTTGATCCTGTACAGATGATCTCTCTGACCAACATGCATGAGTGTGTGCAAAAGGAGTGACATCAACAGTGTACTTCAGTGCTATACATAGCATAAACAATATGCTGTTTTTATCATGAGTCCAAACTCCGCAACTGTGACAGTGGGCATAATAGTATATGTGTGAATGTGCGGCCATGCTTCCGGTAAAAGAAAATTAGTGTCTGTTTGAAACCATAAACCTCTAAAGGGGTAGCTCTAACAGGTACCTACAGCAATGGCTGCATGCTCATACATATACATTCCGCTGCCCATTGGCTCACAGTGGTTTTACCATATTGAGACAAGACAAGCTCTCCTTGCGTAGCAAGACAAAACAACTACTGTCCGTGTGCAGGGCGCTGCCCTTTGATCCTTAGGGAATAACTGGTCATACACCTCCTTACAAGGAGTATCCCTTGGGGGTGTATCGGCACAGGGGGAGGGGGGGAAAGGGAGGGGGATGGGGGGGGAAGGCCTGAAAGGGGGGGTGGTGGCAAACGAACGCAAAAAGCGGGTGTCACGAAACATAGGTGGAGGGTACCTGAGGTAACCATCAAGACGCCTGGGCCTCTGGCCTCGGCGGATTATATGATTATAGATTAGACGAACATGTGCAGCGACAACATGCTCTGGCTCCAGCAAGCCACGCTAAGCCGCTTGACTTCCCACCGTGGACAGAAACAGCGGGCACGAAGTGATTCAGGGAGTCCGGTTCAGCTTTCCCTTTGCCTCCTTCCAGTAGGTTGGTTTGAGCGAAAGTTTTGTGCATGCGTGCCTCGTGTTGTTTTCACCTTCATCACATTTCATGCTGCATCATTCCCGGTTTCTGATGTAGCGGGTCCGGAACCTCACCCCTTACGGATCATCACTTTTTTTGCATACCAGTCTTTACATGTGGCATCTGTGGTGCCGTGTATGTGCGCACGCATGCGTGCGTGTGCCTGTGTGCTTGCAGAACCGCAGACTTATGTGATCTTCGTTCGCTGCCTTGGCAAAGGTTTCGTGCTTCGCCCTGAAGGTCCCCAGATCTGAGATCCGGGCGTGTGCGTCTTGCGACGCTTCAGCTTCAGAGCGTGTGACGGCGGCGAGGGCGGTTGCGCCGCTCGTGTCACCATGCCGAGCAGATGAGATGAGACCTTCAGCCACACGGAGCTTATTTGCTCAATCTCGAGCTGTGCCTTTAAAGTCCGTGTTTGATTGCGCTGACAGGTCAGAGTAACTTTTTCTAAGTGAAGAGGAACGATACTTGGCTCCTCGTCCACTTTGACCTTTGACACCCTCCAGGCAAAGTTTCTGTTGGCCCACTTCCTCTTCTTCAATCGTTTCGGTAGACCCTGCCGTGGCTACATCATGCCACACGCGCAAACTTGCAACCTTTGAGTGGCCGTGGCAGTGTGATAATATTGAGTGTGACTCGCAGAAGATCGAGCTGCCTCGACAGCAGGCAAAACGGTACTGCCCTTGATATCAATCATTTGCAGGAAGAGAGGCTTCGGATGGTTGGGTACATGATGAAGCTGCTAACTGGTACCGGTAGAGCAAGAGAATTTAGGTTTGACCTAAAGGATGCGCTCAAGCATGTCTTTTGATTTATCTGCAGCCTAAGGCTTCAGGGGTCGCCGAGTCTGGAAATGTGTCGAGCCAAATCCTGATGGGCCTGGAGATCAATCTGCAAGAGTGCATGCACAAGGGCTTGGTTGGTGCAATTGGCGCCATACCGGGGACAGTGTGTGCGCACCCCTTCGATGTCGTGAAGATACGCATGCAGACGAGTAGGACGTCTGATCCATTCCGCGGGGGCATCCGGAAAGCTATCAAGGCAGTTGCAGCTGGCCTGGAACGACCAGGGGCGCCTGGTGCCCTTCAAGCTTCTCAATTCTTCCGCGGCCTGGCACCGGCGATGCAGCAGAAAGTCATTACGAGAGCTCCAATGTTTTTGCTGGCCGAGCTCTGCACTCAGACCGTTCAAACTGCTGGCCTCTCGCGTACTCAGGCCTGCTTCGTTGGATGCTTCTGCTCAGGCTTCATAACCGGCTCAGCTGCAGCTCTGCCTGAGTATCGGAAAGTTCTTCAAAGTCAGCGCGTTTGTGGAGAGGGCACTTCGACCGTACAAGCGGTGATAAGGTCCGCTGTTGCCAGCGGCCAAACGGGATCGATACTAATACGTATGAGGTCAGCAGGCCTCCGCAATGCCATCTTCGACTCTGTCTTCTTTGGTGCTCAACACACACTTAGTTCGCACTTGGCCAGTGGGCCAAGCTACGCATGTGCTGCCGCTCTTGCCGTAACCTTAGATTATTCGATAGACGTCGTCGTGAAGCGTATGATGGTTGTTCCACCACAGCAGGCTCTACGTCCGTTGATGCAGAGTTGGCTGCAGTTGTTTCGTGGACACGCGAGTGTATTCCATGCCTGTGCTTCCATCCATGCAGGTTTGAGTGCCAAAGCCGTGGAGTTCTCTGTCAGTTATTTCATTACAGGAACTGTTGGAGTGAGCGTTGCTGCATCCCTTCAGCAGCTCTACGACTCTACGTGCTCGCCCAAGAACGGACAAAACGTCGATGCCTGACTCGCAACATAGCTCCGACATGTGTTTCTTGTTTCTCTGTATCTCAGAGTGCATCCAGGGCAGCCCCACAGCAGTTCTTAGGATCGACGGCCCGCCGCGGTTTAGTGTGACTCTCCTTGTGCAGGTCAAAAAGAAATAGTTGACGATGCTCAGCCCGAGTTTGAACTCGCAAGAGCATGTGTTGTTCACGTGCCTTCACGGCTGATCGTAGACTGAACAAGCATTTGCAGGATACTCTAGACAGAGCAGGAACTTCATCAAAAGCCATGTCGTATGCCATCGGTGGGGCGGCTTCCCGTGCCGAGGCGCTTCAAGCGACACATGTCGTAAGGATCCATGGGTTTGCTTGAAGGCCAGTTGCTCGAAGGCAAATGCCTTGATTGTCGGATTCAGGATGCTTCCCGATCGCAGTCGGTGTTTGCCTGAGGTGTTGCCTCATGCCGCACGTGGCCTGGCTTGAACTTCGCTTGTGCGAAGTGCATGGAAGAAGCACGGCCAATTTTTTGAGCCTTTTGAGTCTTCGAAGCAGAAGAGCGAGCAGGATCAGATTACTGTACCTCGACATGCCCGGACACTGACCCATACGTGCAGCTCTCTTAGCAACTTCCAGGGGCCGTCCGTGTGCCGCGGCTTCCACGACCTCAGCAGTCCACGGAGAAGCCGACTGGTCTTGCCAGGAGACGGAAGATGGCATGTCAATGTAGATTCTGTGTCATGCTTCCAGCAGAAATATCGAGAGATAAGCGCATAAGCGGCAGCCAGTCTGTGTTCATACCCAGTGTCATTAAGGAGCCTCCGGAACTCATCGCGCTCAGAGATATCCCGGTCTGTGGCGACAGCCATGTGCCTGACGGCCGGGCGGCTCAACGACTTTGGTGAGAGGTAATACTCAAGAACATATTTGGGGTTCTTGTGCAACATTGACTCCCGAACTCTCCCGGGAACAGTCTTGCTTATGAGCTGGAAAGGGATGAAACTCGAAGATTGAGTGGATAGCAGGTCTATCGTGCAACGCCCGCAGAATCCGAAAGAGAACGCACGATCCTTGTAGTCTAGTATGGCCTCGTGCATCAGAGAAGACCTTCTCTAATCCGACAGGCGGCGAGGCCCCAACCCTGAGGTAACTGAGGGTTCCCCACCCGATAACAGGCCGGGGTTTGGACAGGCTCTTCCGATGTGGCCCCTCGCAGACGCTATCATACCTGTAATAGTAAGAGCCACAGAAAGGCCCTTCCTATGACCATGCAGATGCACCTCACAGCAGGGAGCCAGCTGTCTCAGGCAGTATGTTAGTGGGTAGGGATACACCGTTAGACTCGTTAGACCTGTTCAGTTCAGTCTTCGAGCTTCGAAGTGCAAAATTTGTGACCAGACAAATCAGTCCACTTCACCACCCGAAGCCTGAATCCACTCTTGGTAAAGGCAGCCGGCGCCCGCAGGCTGAACCGCAACGCGCTCAAGGCTGGAGTTTCAGGGTCAACATGCTGCGGTTCGCTGGCTTCTCGGGTTGACTCGGTGCTGGGGTGCCAGCGAAGCGAAGTACTGAGGTTGTTTCTCGTCTCAAAGCAGGAGCTACTCTAATCTTCAATTCGAGCGAGATGTTGTCAGAAGAGAGGATGGCAACTCCTGAGGCGACGGGAAGTGCTGGTGGCTCCACACCTCTTTCCCTTGGCACGGTCAAGGCGAAGGTGCAAGCACCTGCGAAGGAGGAAGAGGCACGCGTGCGGATGGACTCTTCCTCATTATCAGAAGTGCATCGGTCTTGCAAGGATTCAGGAAGCTGGGTCCTGCCAAGCGTTGACAAGGACAGCGCCAGATCCCTTGTTTCGGTTCAGAGAAGATGGATATTGATGACAAAAAGATGGACCGATTTTCCTCACGACTCCGACTGCTTTTGATTCCTTGGTGTCCTCGAGTACAGTACTTGTGGTGTGTAGTTTGTCTTTCGATTTCGGGCGGCGGCGCAGAGTCTAGGGGATAGGCATCAAAAAAAATAAATTTGGATCAAAAAAAATTTGGATCAACAAAAATTAAATTTGGAGCAAAAAAAATTAACCTAGCCGAAACCACGACAGGAAGGAAGGAAGGGGAAGGAAGAAAGGAAGGGAAGGAAGGAGGAAAGAAAGGAAGGAAAGAAGGAGGTTAAGCCGAAGGGAGGAGGGAAGGAGCAAAGGAGGGGAAAGGAGGAAAAAAAGACTGGAAGAAGAGAGAAGGTAGGAACAGAGGAAAAGCAGGAAGGAGCAGGAAGGAAGGAGGACGGAAAAAAAAACACAAGGAAGCAGCGAAAAAGAAAGAAAGAAAGAAAAACAAGGATGGGAATGAAAAGTAAAGGAAGGAAAGGAATGTGTATGGACCCACGCGCCATATGAACTGCAAACGGCCGCTTTCTTGAATTGTCGGGCACATGATAGCGCTTTTAGGGGGGTGAAACCGAGCAAAACAAAGTTCATGTTGGAAGGTTTGCAAATGGGGGGGGTCTGCGCCGCCCCCCAACCCCCTCGTTTTCTTCTCACGAATGAAACGTCTTCACCGACAGGCAAAAGGGCGAAAGCCAGACGTGCTCGCTTTGGGAGGGCAAGACCAAGATCCCCAGGGGAACACAAAGGTAACACGGAAAGGTGCATATCTTTGGGATAACGAAGAGAGGGGGAGCCACATGAACTTGCTAGGGGGGGTTAATTTTTGTTTAAAACGAGCAAAGCAAAGCCATGTTGAAAGGTTTGCAAATTGGGGGGGGGCTGCACCCCCCCCACCCCCCCCGCTTTTTTAAGTGCACACCGCCCGTTCTCTTGAGTTGTCGAACCACATGAAATCGCTCTACGGGGGTAAAAGCGAGCAAAGCAAATCTCATGTTGGAAGCTTTGCAAATGTGGGGGAATGCGCCCCCCAACCCCCCCCGTTCTTTAACTGCAAACTGCCCGCTTTCTTAAGTTGTCGAGCCACATGAAATCGCTTTAGGGTGGGCGGGGAACAAGCGAGCACCAAACAAAGGTTCATGTTGGAAAGGTTCGAGGGGGGGTGCGGCTGAGCCCACCCCAACCCCCCCCCACGGTTTTTTTAACTGCAAACTGCCCGCTTTCTTAAGCTGTCGATGAAATGAATTAAAGACGTTTTTTCTAAACGCACAACAAGGACAAAGCCACACGAAAACACTTCAGGGGATTTAAAATTCGAAGAATAGAAGATTTCTCATGAATGAAACGTCTTCACCGACAGGCAAAAAGGCGAAAGCCAGATGTATTCGCTTTGGGAAGCCAAGAGCAAGAAACAAGAAAACAAAGGTAAAACGACAACGTGAGTCTCTCTGGAAAACGAAGAGAGGGAGAAGCCACATGAACTGCCCGCTTTCTTAACTTGTCGAGACACATGACATTGCTTTAGGGGGGCAAAAGCGAGCAAAGCAAAGCTCATGTTGGAAGGTTTGCAAATTGCGGGGGGTTGCGCCCCCCCCAACCCCCCGCTTTTTTTGCGGCAAACTGCCCGCTTTCTTAAGTTGTCGAGCCACATGAAATCGCTTTAGGGGGGGT
>CAJNDT010000666.1:142500-159959 GCA_905221615.1 Symbiodinium sp. CCMP2592 | reverse complement strand
GGGAGCCTTGGGAGGCCCAGGGGTGGGCTCCCGTGTTTGGGACGCTTTCGGAACCGAAGTTCCCTTGGGCTTTCGGCCGAGCTGATCGATGTCAGCTCTTGGGATCAGTTCCTAGGGGTTCTAAGCATTCGGAAGGAGCGCTGATCTGTCTTTCCAACTTCAAGATGGATTCGGTTTGCGTTCGCTGTGCGAAGCCTGACGCTTTGGGCAGGGTAGCCCATCAGCACGCGAAGGCCCGGACCTCTTCGAGGGTGCTCGCTCCGGCCTTGTGCCGTTGCCTGGCGGATGCTTGTCTGAGGGGCGACCAGCCCCCTTGCTACGACAGCATTTGCTCAGTGAGCGGCCAGCCGCCGGCTGAGCCTGCGAAGCCTTCCGCTCCGGAGGTACCGTTGCCGGACGTTAAGTCTGGCGATGACCTCTCCCCTCAAGAGAGAGCGAAGATGGAGGCTGAAGTTCTGGAGTTCTCCAGGAAGATGGATGCTCACTGGCGGTCGAAGGCAGACGCCAAGGATTGGGATGGTGTCTTCGCGGACCTGGAGGTCTATGCGTTGGCAGGCCAGGCTGTGGCTGCCGATCCCCGCCGTACGCCAGAGTATAAGGCGCAGGTCATTGAAGGCCTCAGGTTGGGCCCTACGGAGAACCGTCCGGGGCTCACCGAGTCTGATCTCGCAGCCATTAAGGAGACGGTGGGCCGGAAGGCCGCTGCATTCTGGGTCGAAGGTACGGCGCGTACCACGGTCCGGAAGTTTGCGCACGACTGCGTCCCTACGGGGCCTCCGGTCAGCTCCCAGCCCCACGCGCTCCGCGGGGAAGCGGCGCAGTGGGTTGATGACCGGCTTGAGGAGGAGGTCCAGAGAGGGCAGCTTGTGCGAGGCCCTTCGGCCTGGGGTTCGGCCCCTTTCCCTACGAAGGAGATGCCTTCGCACAAGCGGGCGAGGAAACGCCGCTTGGTGGTAGATTACCGCAGGGTAAACGCCAGGGTGAAGAGATCCACTTACTACTGCCGGCGGAGCAAGGATGTGCTCGCTGCAGCGGTAGGATCAGTCTGGTATAGCTTCGTTGATGCGGTTTCCGGGTTCAATCAGATCCGCAACACGAAGCGTGCCAGGGAGGTTCTTGCCATTGTTGCGCGTAGCGGTAAGTACCTCCCTATTGGGCTTACCTTCGGGCATGTCAATGGTCCCGACGATTTTAACTACGTCGTGGACCGCGCGTATGCGCCGGGTCGCAATCGAAGGCTTAGGTTCACTAAGGAATGGGTGGCCTATGTCGACGACCTGACGGTTCGTACAGGTAGGGTCGTTGACGGCCGTTTCCTAACGGATGCGGAGGCAGAGGAGGAGATAAGGACGGCGTGCCGGAAGGGCAGCCGCTCCGCGCCTCAGACCGCCGCTTCCGCCCTTGAAGCCTTAGGCGCTCGAGGCCGCGACGGCTCGAGCTCCAGTCCGCATGACGCGGACCGGAAGGTCGCGCCTAAAGCAAAAGCAAAACACGATGAATCCCTAACGGACACTAACCACCCCACAAGAGCCCTATACCCTAACTCGCTTGTGTTCGTCTGGACCGCTTGTGTCTTGACCGCGGGGTCTAGGTTAGGGTTCGGGGTCTTAGTGTGCCGCGTCGGGGGGGTTCGGGGGGGAACGTGGGGGGCAGCTCGGACGCAGGCCTGTACGCCCGTGGGTCGCTACCTCCTTTCTATGCTACTACTCGTTGCGTGCGTGCTGCAGCAAGCGTGTAGTGAGGTAGTCCAGGGTGTAGGTCGTGCTGAGTGTGAGCCCTACCCCCTCTCTCTGTGCAGCCCCCTTGAACCCCCTGCCTTTCAGGACATGCCCGCGCAGCGTGGGCTCAAGACGAGTAGCCCAGTAGCTTGCGACGGGCCGCGCGGGCCCTTGCCATCGGCTTCTTGCGCCTCGCGGTGTGCTTTGGCACACGTGGGCCGGGAGGTCGCGTGTACCCCTCTTTCCTTCGCTGCCGGTGGTTCCTCCGTGGACCGGCTGGTCGCGGAGCCACTCCCACTTTTTCCTCCGTGTGCCGGGCCCCTCGTGGGCCAGGGAGCCGCGAGGGGCGCCATGGGAGGTGGCCGCAGACGCGGGAACGAAGGAAAAGGCGGTCGTGATAGCAACTCACGATGGCAGCCGTGGGTGTGGCTAGAGAACCCCGCGGTTTGCCAGAGGGCGCTTACGCAAGCCCTCCGCCACGGCAAATTCGGCCTGCAGTGCCATCTCGGCGAAGGGGGCTGGATTAGCGTATCCGCCTTAGCCGAGAAGCTCCAGATCACTTCGTCCGCGATCGAGGCAGGTGCGGCGAGTGATCTGAAAAACGCGGCTGGCGGTCGGGAGAAGCAGCGGCTGGAGCTGGTCGATGGCCGGATCCGGGCTCTCCAGGGACACGGCCGTGGGTCAGGATTGACCGCGGGCACCGTGTATGGAGACGGCCTCGATGAGGCCGGCATGAGGGAGCTCTCGGTAGAGTACGGAGGCTCCACCCTCTGTCATGGCACAGAGGTGTTTCATGCGCGGCGGATCGGCCGCGACGGCCTCCTCCCGGGAGGCGGAAACGGCCCGCGCCTGACTGTCCATTGGGTGATCGGGCCCGGGTACCCAAGACAGCGGGACAGTACGTCGGGCTTTAGAAAGAACTCGACCTGTCTTGTGGTCTCGAACCTCGAGCTCCTAAGGGCTTCCGGGGTGCCCGTCTGGAGAGGGACAGACGGATGTGTTCTGACAGGGCGTGTCCCTCCAGAATGCATCCTCCGAATCCTCACGGTGCAACCCGGCTGTGAAGTCTTCGACCTCTCGCTTGCAGAGCGTCAGGGTAACACCCTGCGGTGGGTCGATGATGCGGAGCCCGGGAGCGGAGTCCGCAGAGAGCAGTCGGCGCCGCCTGGCGGAGCCGGCCCGGTCAACTACTATATCGGGGACGAGGACTCGTCTTCCGAGCTGGAAGTTGAGGTGCGGGCCAAGAGCTCGGCAATGCCGGCGGGACCCCCGCCTGGACCACCTAAGGAGGGTGGTCCCCGTGGGATGCCCTCTGCGCTGCATCGGTCCAGGACGGTCGATGATAGGCCGCCGCCAGGGCGGGAAGGCAAACTAAAGCCTACCCCCAAGGTGGCCCCAGAGGGAGCGCCTTCGGCAGGGGAACAGGAGCGGGGAAGATCACACCGCCCCCCTCAAAAGGTGCCTCCCGAAGCACCGCCTGCGGACACGATCCGCTACAAGACGCCGCCCAGGGCCCGGGATGAGCTTCCTGAGGATCCTCAGGCCGCGCCCGGTGACCCTGAGGGTGCCGGTGCAGCGCCTGGGGATCAGCCGATGGAGGCGGACCGTACGCTTACTCCAGCGGATTTGTTCCACCCGAAGAACTTCAGCAAGAAGGCGAACCCGAAGCCGCCGCCGAAGAGGCCAGCCGTTCCGGAAGGAATGGTCACGGTGAAGCCTGGCCCGACGCCGAAAGGGGTCAGGCCTCCACCGCCGTTCCTGATCATGGAAACCGAGAGGGCCGAGGAGTTCTTGAGCACCAGGCCTGGATGGTTGCTGGGTGGGCCGGCTGAGCCGCCCATCGCGCGATCTCCTCCTCCGCCACCTGCTGCGAGGAACCGGTCGGAAAGGCCCTTGCCTCATGGAGGGCTGGGGCCCGGGCCTTACCAAGGCCCTATCCGGCCTAAGCTTGGTGGGCCTCCGCTCAAGGCCGCTCCGAAGGGGGCCGTTCCTAGTGCTGAAGCCCCTTCTGCGAGCTCGGCCTCCACGGGAGGCCCAGAGGGCTCCCGAGAAGGAGGTACGGCCGTCCCAGAGGAGACCGAGGAGGAACGGGCCAAGACTGAGGCCATCCTCCGCGGGATCGACGATTTCATGGCATCCGTGGAGCGTCGGTCGGCAAGCCAAGAACGGCCCGCTCCGAAGTCTCCTGCGCGGCACACCTTTGTGCCTTTCAGTGTGGATCCGATTCCCGAGGAGGCTGCAGTGCCTGGGGAATTCGTCGATCTCGGGGACACCCCCGACCGGAGTGCGATCCATGGCGGGGGCGTGGCTGGTTGCCCTACACCCGAGGAGATTGGGAACGGAGACCCTAGAAGGGTTCCTTCCCGTGGGTCCGGCCACAAGTGTGGTATCCGCGGGTGCCGTGCCGAATTCGAGCACGAGTACGAAGCCGCGTACCACCGAGCGGCGGTCCACGGAAGGGGCCTTCCGGCGAACATGGTGCCGGCCCCGTGCGACGATGCGTTCTTTGGAGAAGCCGCTGTGGCTCTGAGACGCTTCCGCCACGGAGAAGCTCGCAGAGACCACAGAGACCGTGTCTGGGTCTTTGAGGCTGACCTGGGCCGGTTTACGCATATCTCCAACCCGGACCGCTTCTGTGATCGCATCGGGGCGGAGCTGCGTGATTTCAGGCGGCTCCCGGATGGGGCGCCTTGTGTCACTTCCGATGGTCTCTGGCGCACGTATCGCCTTGACCGGAGGCCGGTGCAGCGGGCGAAGCCTCCCGTGCGCTACCCGAGTACCATTCTCGGGCCAGCGTACGAGGAGACGGACTTCATGATGCCCAACGCCGCAGCTCCGAGTCCCTACCGTCACTTGTTTAGGGACGAGACCCCGCTGGGCGAAGCGTTGGAGGCGATTCGCGAAGAGCAGGGGAGATCCGGAGAGGTTCCCGAAGATGTTGAACCGCCTCCTCCGGCGTTCCCCGACGAGCTTTTGGAGCCCCAAGATCCGGACGTGGACGCTCCCCGGGAAGATACCCCGAGGGAGCACGTCCAAGCGATGAGGGAAACCTTTTCAGACCTTATCTGGAACGCCCACGATGGGCTCAGAGAAGAAAAGCTCGCCGCGGGTGTCTTGAACCCTATCGCAAAGCAGACTGACACCCAACTGGAGATAGATCCCCCTATGCTGGAAACGGATCTGCTCCCTCGAGAGAAGGGGGGTGTCCAGAGGACTGGAACCCCGCCTGATCCACGATGGGGTGCGGAGCCTCAGGCTTCCAGCCCTAAGAAGAAAGCTCCGCCATCTTCGGCGACGCATTCCGAGGATCAGGAGATGGCTCCTGCTCCTCCGGATGCCTCTCAGGAGGCGTCTTCCTCCTCTGCAGCGCCTGCGGCCAACGTGACTCCCCCAGCTGAGGCAGGGAGTCCGGAGGTCCGGATCCCTAGCCTCGCGGAGTCTATGAAGGCAGGCTTGGCACGGGAAAGAGCGGCGGCACGCGCCAAGGAGGAGCTTGCTGCTTCGGCCCAGGAGGCCGCGGCTGCGGCTCCTGAGGCACGGCGCGACACCCGCCTTCCTGCAGTGACCAAGGAGGAAAAGGAGACAGCAGAGGCTAAGTCCCTCTCCTCCCTCAAGCGCGCCGTTGAGGAGAGCGGCTCTGAGCGTCAAGGCCCCGCGGCCAAGCGGGCCACCACCAAGAAGGAAGAAGCGCCCTCGGCACCAGCCGGCCCTGCAGGAGCCGCGGCCGGGACAGGCGCGGCTCCCTCGTCTAGTGGCGAGGCAGGTGCCGAAGAAGGTGCCAGCGGGGCCGCTGCTCCGTCGAGCACAGACAAGCGGCGACCCGCGGAGCCGGAGGGACCGCCGCCGCCCAAGAAGCGATTCACAACATGGCAGGATACCATGGAGTCGCCGGCTCCCCAACACCGAGTTTCGGGGGTTTACGGACTCTCGAACGAGGTTCCCGGGGCCGATTGGCGCGACGTGGACTGGGATGCGACTCCACCGCCGGGGCCTGGAAGGCCCGGCGCCCGCGACGTGGATCCCAGGCTCACGGTCCCCCTTGATCTCCAACATGATGAACAGATCAGGGAATTCTTCCGAGGCGGTGGTGAGCATACGCTCGAGCAGCTCCTCGCGTTGGCGCGGCGCCGGAGGCGCGCGTTCGTCTACCAGGCTGCGATTTTGTCGAACAGGCCAGTGTTTGAAATCTGGCCCGATTACGATGAAAACGAGCTTGGACCGACACCCGAGCGCGTTCCGCTCCTCACAGGCAAGGTCTGGCCTTGGGGCTGGTGGGATTGCTTTACTTGTGGGCGTGCGAACCCACCAGAACGCAATACCTGCCGGCACCATGATTCCGAGGAGCTCGGAGGTGCCCCCTGTGTGGGGATCTTCGAGGACAGCCTGTACTGGAGCACGCCGGTGGACCTGCGAACGGCGCCGGCGTGGTTCATCGAGGTCTGGCTCGATGAACATAAGGAACGCATAAAGGAGTACCTTTATGCGAAGCGTTCGGACGCGATCGCCGCCGCAATGTCCAACGCCTACTGGACCTGTGGGCGGGACACATGCCAAGAGAGGAACATGTTATGGCGCAAACTGTGCTTTAAGTGCAGTGGCCCTAAGTCGGGCGCGTCGTTCATAACCCACGGCATGCCGCCCCAGGAAGGCGACGATGAAGCTGCTTCTTCGTCGGAAGAGAGCGAGGGCACGAAGATGGAACGGATCGAGCGTTCCATCAACGCCGATCCCCTTGCGGAGCATGCGAGGAAATTCCTCCGCTCCGGACGGAAGAGGCTCCGCGCTGAAAAGCGCAGGCAGGCAGAGCTCTCTCAAGACTCTGCCCGAGCCTGGTGGAGCCAACCTTCCTCCGGGCGCGGTGCACCCAGTGGGGGCCGCAGCTCTGGCAGCAAGGGTGGTGGCAAAGGTGGTGGAAGGGGAAGCTCGAACCGCTACGGCAACCGAGGATGGTGGGCCGGAGGTGCTGCCGGACTGGCATACTCCTCCCGACTCGGCGAGCGTGCTGGGCAGCCCGCCCTCACGCTCCCACTGCGTGGCCCGGGTGGCCACAGAGTGGCGCCCGAGGCCCCTGCCGTTTCTTCTCGCCCCGCTGTCTCTTCCGGGCCCTCGAACCGTGGTGGGTTCCTTGGGGCCGTGCGCTCGATAGGCGCTGCGGTCTCCAGCTGGGCTCTCTCCAGGAGAGCGCGCAATCGCGCAGCCCACGCCACAACGGGCAACATTGGATGGAAGATGGGTTTGGTGGCCGCTGCGCTGGCGCCTACCCTCTTCACTGTTGAGCGCGGTGCCAGAGAGGTGGCACACGTGAGCCTCACTGCAGTTGCCACTGCGGCGGAGGACCTCATCGAGGAATCCTCTGGTATCCTCGTTCGGGGTGTCCGCGTGGTTGGCTTGACGGCCGTCGTCCTACTGTGGACGTTCGCGGCCGTAGTGCTGTGGTGGGCCGGACGTGTCGCCACTAACCGGCTAATGCACGCCATGAACGGTAACCCCTTTGGGAATGCTGTTCTGGTGTCGCTCGAAGGCCGGGAGGCTGTCTTTGAGGTTGCATCAAAGACTAAGGCCGGAGCACACAGGGTTCTTGTGAAGGTCGGGTCGGGCGCGGACGGCGCAGGCTGCGACTGCAAGGCATTCCTCAACGAGGGACGTTGTGGTCACATAGAACGCGCTGTTGAAGCTGCGGGGCAACTCGTGGCCATGACAGGCGCGAGCGCTGCCCCAACGCTGTCCGTCGCCCCGGCCGCGACTAGACGCGCCCGTGCGATCCTCGGCGCGCCGGCCCTGGAACAGGGGTGCCTTGCCGGCATGGTGTCGAAAGCGAGATCGCTCTCTGAAAGAGCTCGGAATGTCGGGAACCCGTCCGAGGGTTGCCTTGACGGCTTTACCAAGCTCAGAGGCCGCCACGAGGTGGCCACAGTGTCGGCGCCTCCGACAGAGACTGTTCCGAAGACGCCTGCAGCGGAGGCTTCCCGCCAGGGTACCTCTGCGGCGTCTCCGGCTCCGACAGCTCCCATGTCGAGCCAGGCACGGCGTGTCAGAGACTTCCCGATCCCTGACGGCTTCGAGCGAGCCGGGGTCAAGTTTCTGACCCTTCCGGAGTATCACGCTGTGGTACAAACGATGCTATCGGACGCTGGGCATGGGGACCACGTTTACGTGCGAGCCTACAGCTTCGATAGCAAGCCTTTGGTTGGAGCCCTCGTGTCCTCGCTGGAGCGAGGCGCCCGAGCCCACGTGCTTGCCGACAACTCGCAGACGAGCCGGACCAAGCTCCAGCTGCAGTCCCTCAAGGAGCTAGGGGCGGCTGGCGTCCAGGTCCGTGTCGGCAAGGGCACCTCGGTCAAGGCGGCTTACGCCGCCGAGAACCGCACGGACGTGAGCATCGGCGCAGGCCTCGCGGGCATCCACCACGCCAAGACGGTGCTCGTGACGAGGCCGGACTCCACAGTTAGCGCCGTGATAGGAAGCCTAAACTTTAGTGCTAGTTCACGGGCCAACGCGGAGGTCGGCATCGCGGTCGCCAGTGTGCTGACCTCTGAATTTAGCCAAAAGTGGCTAGATTCGTTTGGCACCGAGTGGTCCAAGGCGCTGAAGCTCGAGGAGTTCGAAGCACCTCAGCGGAACCACCGCGGGCGGGCAAAACCCTCAAATGTCCAGCAGCCCGCCGCGCAACCCAACGTGGAGCCGCAGTGACCGTGGACTAGAAGTCGCGGACTGCGCTCCGCCCTTCTAGCCACCTGTGGCAACTTCAGTTTTGGTCGCAGCACCTAGCTGCTTTCCGATGAGACGACAGGGTGGCGTATCCGCTCTACAGGTCTTTGACGGGAGCGGCTAGGGAGGCACGGTAGTGCTCCCGAAGCGCGTGGAGTAACGCCGCAGCTTCAGCTGCTCGTTTCACCAGCCCTGTGGCCGCAGTGCGGCGCAGGCTGTGTACAGTAGGAAACCAGAGCCTCGTGCAGCACAGGCCGTGAAAAACGAAGGTCTTGTGCTGAGTGCGAAGGGTTTGTAGGAGGGCAGGGTCTGTAGGTCAGTTTTACGGCCTCCGGCCGCCCGCGGAATCCTACGGCTCTATCGTGCTCTCGGCTGAGGGGCGAATGTAACTGTACATAGTCTGCGGGCTGGCTGTTGTGCTGTATGCTTTTATGCATGCTCTTCTGTAATTCGTATTCATAACATTTTTGGCTCAAGTGAGCACGGCAGTGTGTCGTTGGTAGCTTCTCGTTGCCGCGACGCAATTGCGCGCAGCCCGTCCTGGGCGGACGTTCGACCTGTCACGGTCGTTGGACTTTCTGCTTGGACGGAAAACGAGGGTGCGTGCTGCCCCTTTGGGTTTCCGTTCTCCACAAGTAAGCAGTATGAGTAGTAGTGGTAGTAGTAGCAGTGTGAAAGGAAGTGGTGCTGGTAGTGATCGTAGCATTAGTAGTAGTAGTACTACTACTACTACTACTGGTGTACTTGTGGGACTGAGCAGCAGCAGCAGAAGCAGTAGCAGTACTTAGTCGTAGTGGAAGTACAACTAGTAGTAGTACTACACAAGTACTAGTATATACTACTACTACTACTACTACTACAACTACTACTACTGCTACTACGACTAAGTAGAGTGGTTGTACTAGTCGTAGTAGTAGTAGTAGTAGTACTACTACTACGACTAGTACAAGCACTACTACTTCAACGACTACTACTTGTAGTAGTAGTACTACTACTTACTAATACTAGTAGTAGTAGTAGTACTACTACTACTACTACTACTACTAATACTACTACAGTACTAACTAGTCCTACTACTACTACTACTACTACGACGACTACTACTACCCCAGTAACTCCTACAACTACTAGTACTACTAGTACTACTACTAGTACTACTACTACAATTATTACGACTACTGCTACTACTAGTACTACTACTACTACTACTACCACTACTAGCGCATTTATTCCTCACACGCATAGCCACGCTAGAGTGCATGCAAGCACACCACACCTTGAAACACCAACAGCCAAAAACTAATCCCATGCAATACAACAACTCGTGCTTTTATGAATATAATCCGCTAGAGTGCAATTACTTATTGCCGACGAATTATCTGAATCCGAAACATATCGACATATAGTTGTTCATGCAATTCACTGTGAGTCTTCGAGTTGAACTGCGAGTAGCCCTCGAACCCATCCCTCAGACTTCCAAATTCCCAACACCAAAAACCCTTGGCAGTACTACGCTCAAGTGTCCGGCGTTGTGCTCTCCGAGAAGTCCAGAATCGGAAGGCCTGAGTGGCATTGTATCGATTTCGGTTACTACACTGGAACTGAGCAAAGGCAGCTGAACACAGAGTGTATCTTTCCGAACCAGCGAGGCTGCTGTTGTCCGACGAGCTGAAGCTTGCTAAGCGGCACCCTGAGCGCGCTGCAGAAGCAAAGAAGCTGCATGGACACGACCTGAGCATGTGTGGCTTTGCATTGTTGTCGTCAACCTATGATGCAATTGCAGTGCACATGACAGCTCTGCCGGGAGATGCCATCTGCCTTTTTCTCCGCAGGAACCATGTGTGGGAACAGCGGGTGTCTGTACAAAAAAAAAAAAAAAACATTTGGGAATAGTGTCCGTCGGAAAACAAACTTTTTCACAACGAGTCCAAGGAGTGCACAAGATTCTCAGTCGTCCCAGTCCAGCGGGGTCAGGAGAAGTCCTTTGATCTGCAAGCTGATGTCACTTCCTGGCATCAGCAGGGGCCCGCGCATCTTTATTTTCAAAAACCATGCCAGCCCTTCCTTGCAAAGGCCTAGAGCAGACCCAGTCCCACTCCTAGAAAAACTAAAAAAATGATAATGCTCGGCTGTGGATCGTCCGTCGGCCCTCACGATCATACAGAAATAAAGGTCCTCCGAGTTGTGCGACGCGGTGGCCGTGTAGAGTTGACCATGGTAAGGGACGGGTACAGCGACGGGAAACCCTTCCCAGTCCGCGTTTAGCAAGTCCAAGACCCACCGGGTAACTGGGCGTCCAGGGATAAGCAGATGCCTGTGGAGTCCTGTGTGTAGAGCGTTGTCGATCCGCCTGTTCGCGGCTTCGGTAACCTGCCTCCAGGCCAGCCTTGGTGTGCATTTGTAGGAAGCTAATTAAGCTCGCAATGGCCGAACGGCGGAGCAGACCATGCAATGATAGTCCAACAGTTCTTGCACTGGCCAGAAGAGAACTGAGAGTTGCACGAAAGCATTTTGTCCTCCTGCATTTGATCGACGAGTATCTGGATGCTGCCCTCCGGGTCGCTGATCCTGCTTCGGTTTTAATTTACTACACTATGTTAAACCGTACTTCAATAAAAGCAAAGCTGTCTCCTGCGTTCAAGTACACGGGGTCGCTGGTAGATGGTCCCTTCCATGGCCGACAACCATGTCCACAGCCTAAGTCAATATCCTACCTTAAGTATTTCCTGCATGTAATTCAACGAAAGTTGCCAGCTGAACTGTGAACTGAGGTGTGTACGTCTTGGGCCATGTGTCCTTCGTGATGCTCGACGGGGGTCCAAAGCATGTCTCGATCCATCGTGTCTCCCAGTTCTCCACTCCAGGGAAAGGTCCAAGGCGAAAATAATAGGCCTGCGTAAGGAGCAAGTCCGACAAGAAGATTTCGAGTTCGTACGGCGCGGACACGTCCAGCGGGATGAAGTCCAGGACCGACGGGGGGAGCTGCGCGATATAGTCCAGATTGCGTAGCTCCACGGTTGTCTGCGGCTCCATACCTTGCCGAGATGCAAGGTAATAGTCCATCCCGCGAAAATCGAACTGCGTCTCGTCCAGCGGGTCGTCCGAAGGCCGAAGAAAACTGGGAACGGAACGGCGAGTGAACGGAGTGGAACGACGCGAGTCCGAACCGGATGACATGTCCGGCGAGAGCAGAAAGGAGAAGGACGAGGGGAAGAAGACAGGAAGATCTCAAGCTGCAGCTGCGGGTGCAGGTTGGACAAGCTCAGCCAACAAATCATTCTCTGAAAAGCCCTAGTGGAATCTGAAAAAACAATGCAGCAATGGCTTTGCATCCAGATATGCATCTCTCCTGCATGCCACTGGGAGACGAAAGGCTGGGCACCCTGCACTCGTCCTCGTTGAAATGCAGGGATGCAAAGTCCGCTCGGGTGACCTGCGCGTGCCAGGGCTTTGAATCTAAATATTTAAGACTTGTGTGGGAAGAAACCACAGAATGTCCTATCATTTCATCACATTACAGTACCGCGGGTGCTAGAAATAAATACCTGGAATACAGACAGACAAAGAGCCCAGCAAAATTCCGTCCCATGAAATTACCAATGTCTCTGGCCTTTTCACTAGACATACCAGGACCCAAGAACAGGAAGTGTATTGCATCTCGAAAACGTTTGTTGTGAGGTTTTCTGGGATATAAGAAATATTATAAGGATGTAGACTTAAAGTTATTCCGAGCGACATGGACTGATTCGCTGTTGTGCTCACGCTTAGTAGATTGCTTCATGTATCTGATACGATACCGAGAAACTAGCCGTTGAGGTGCTCAGGCATTCTTAGAAAAGACAGGCTGGAATCACGAGTGTCCGTTGGAAACCGTGCCTCAAACCGAAGCCCCCAAAAATGCAACAAAAGGGTACCCCCAACCACGCTGGAGTAGAAGCAGCGCACCTCGACTTGCTAAGAAGTCGCACATATCCTCTTTATATGGTACGCCGTGTCTATAATGATATGGCTATTTGTTCTCCAGTTACTGAACATCAAATCCAGGAAGAAGCTCCGAGTTGGGCTGAGGGCCGAGCTTGCAACGATGCCTGGCCGTTGGGGGCACCCGACGGCAGAAAGCAACCAATTCTGTAATCGTATGACACAGCAGTGGAAAGCCAACCAAGGCATCTGCAGGCCACTTCTTTTGTTCTCGTGCACACGAATTGTCCAGCGATGTGCAAAAAGATTTGTGTCCGGCGATAGATTTCTGTCCGGCGATGTACAAGATTTGCTGGAACGACGGGTCTCGAAACAAAGCTGGTAACTATGGTAATGCTTTTGAATGTATTTTGCCTAAGCAATAATATTATTTTTCAAATCAAGATCCGACGTGTACCATGCAAATCAAGCTTGCTACGATCGTCCAACGGGTCTGTACATAGCAGCGGCCGGCGTGGACTTCGGAGTTCTGGCCTTGCACGGAGGGCTGAAACGCAGCAGGGAACCAGTGACACACTGCAATGCAATCCCTTGAGTTAGTTAGTGCGGTCCAGACACAGGAACAGTCCTCGGGGGGTCGACCGGCGCATCCTCCACCGTGTTCTCCTCCTCCTCCTCCTGGTCCTCGTCCTTCGGGTGGATCTCTTCCTCCTGCGGGTGCTCGCCATCGCCCGTTGTGCCAGCGTCCGCCGGAAATTCTGCGACAAAGCCAGGGTGATGCATGGGACAGGAAAGGCTATGTATCTTCTCATAAATATTGCAATCCACAGCAAGTAACTCTAACATGTCAGGATAGCATGCAGCGAATCATAATAGCCAGGAATAAGAAGGAAACCCCAGCTACGAGGCCCCAGCAAGAACAACAGGAGGAAACCGACAAAGCAGCAACACCAAACGACTGCCGATGTCTAACTTCGGTGTATAGCTGAGTAATCTCATCAACAAAAAATGTCGCAGAACCATGCTCACCTGTATTACTACCTGAATTGGAAGCTAATAATAACCTGTTGCTGCAAGCACAATTATCTAGTATTGAAACACCACGCGCCCGCCACCCAAGTGCCTTCCGCCAACAGTTGTCCAGTAAGGTGCATGAACCCACGTGATCGAGGAAGGTCCCACGCACTGTTTCCTGTTCTGACAACAGAATATCTTCAACTACTAATGTTGCAACAGAGAAATGAATGAATAATCTTGGTACTAGAACACATGATGTGGACTAGGATGTTGCTAGACCAGAAGCATATGCAGCAGCAATCTTTCAACGTATCTATTGTATGTATGGATAATGGATTAGGAAAGACTACATGTAGAAACAATATTGTAATAATAATAACTAAGTATTTAATTTACTTACATATATAAATATATATGTATGTATGTATTCTGGGTATCTTCATGTACAGCACAATGTCATTGAAGAAACTGAAATGATGAAGGAGACTTGGGCTGTAGTTTGAACATGAACTAGAATGCCTCTTCAATTCAAATTGCAGCAGGAAGTGATACGGAGCCCAAGTCTGCATACTAGCTTATTTAAGATATTACTAATAATATGTACTGAAAGAAAAAGCTGCTGTTTCCCGAGCCCGGGTCCTGAGCCAGGTACGTCGTCGTCGTCGTCCACCGGGTGTTCCTCGACGTTGACATCTTCATCTTCGTCCTCCGGGTCCTCCAGCTGTGATTGCAGCTTCAAGAACTGGACCTCGAGTTTTTTGGCCTCCATCTCTTCCTTTGCGATCTGCATGGCCCTGAGCAGCTTGGCCTTGTCCTTGTCCTTTGTCGTGGCCGTCGCGGATCCAGGCAGACTGGTGTCCAACGTGGCATCGGAGAACTGCGAGTGGACCCCCATTTTGGACGTCGTCGACTTTTGACCTGCGGACTGCACAGACATCCGATCGTCCTCCGATGGTGGCTCGGCCTTCGTGGTTTTCTTGGAGGGAACAGCGGGTGCCTTGGCCGGGGCCTGCGGGGGGTCGGCGGGAGGGGTTTTGAGCGCCGTGGGCCTGGCCTTCTGCTTGGGTGGGGAACTCGGGGAAGCTTCTTGTGGAACGGCGGGCTTGATATCCTCGCGCCTTCGTGCGTCCAGCGCTCTGCTCCACGTCGCGTTGTCCTGCTGTCGTCCCAGCCACTGACTCGGCTGACCCGGGGACTTGGGTGGGGCCGTCGCGGGTTGCAAGGGTTTGCCCGTCGTCTTTGAAATTGGCCTTATGGTCGGCCCAGACGAAGCTGCTGCACTGCTGGATGTGGTCGACGGGGCACGTCCGGCGGGTGGGCCACGAGGCAGTGGAGGGCCGTGGTGGGCCATGGGGGGTGCGTCCGCCGTGTTCTCCACGTGCATGGGTGGCCGCTGGGGTGGGCACCAAGACTGGCTGTCTCGGCACGAAAGAACCCTTAGGTCTGTCCACCGAGGGGTGTCCTGCGCCATGCTCCGGCGTGTCAATGCCCTCGCGTTTCAACTCCTCCGTCCTTTGCCTCCTCAGCCGACCCTCGATGACCAGGTTCTGGTCGTCGTCCAGCGAGTCCATGACACGTTCCCAACCAAGTCCACCGGGTAGGTCGTGCTGGTTGAGTTGGCTCGGCGATTTCACCGGCTCCCAGCCGTCCCTCGGTCCCTCGCCTGCCCCCCTGGCCTGTCTCTCGACCCGGCGTGATTTGGCCGTCTTGTACGCCTGGAACTCCTCGTCGTCGCCTGGGACAAAGCCAAGCAGTGCCAGGACATTTTTAGTAACAACTCAGGAGCACACAAGGCAGTGCACAAGGAGTAACTTGGACTGTTGGGTATTGACTAGCCAAAGTTAATTAATGCTTCAAAGGAACTCCTCGGGTGCATCGCGTGTTTGGCCTTCGTGTTGATGTTCGTCAGGAAATAGTTCGACGGGTTCCTGATATCGCCGTCCATGAACTTACCTCAGTTTCATCGGAGACTCAGACCGTCAAGAAGCACTGACACAGCATTCATTCGCAGGCACAACACCAAGTTAATCGTCGAGGCACTGCGCATTTGTTTGGCGATGTCATGGGCCAGGACACGTCCCCACGGGGATTGCTCAACGAGACAAGCCATGGCCTGATTTAACCAAGGAGTGCACACTCGCCTGCCTGAACACACAATGAAAATGAAAACTGTCATTGCAATCTGGTTGCCCCCCACACATGATCGTCGAACTGGTTTTTGTACAGGGCCATCGCGGAGGCCACCGATGGAGCTTTGTAAAGGAGTACAGCGCGTTCCTGATCTGTGCAATCAGATTACTAGTGGCTAATAATAGATCTAGACGTCCGACTTGGACTGGCTGTGGAATGCAACAATCAGAGATAACTACCAGAGTGGCTATTTCTTCTGTCAAGACTCTCTCTCCTTGGCCATCTCCAAACAGAGGTTGTCCACCGCGACTTGTCCACCGCGTTGGCGTGCCTTGTACAGCGCGAACTCGAGCATGTCCACCGCGGTGTAGTTCTCCGGGCACATCTTGGGAGGTACGTCGTCGTCCAGACCGAGCTTTTTGCCCTTGCGTGTTCTGTTAACACGAACAAAGCCATCATCGTCCACAGCTTCTCCGGGGAACATCTTCGTGTTCTCGAACTTTTTCATGTCCGCCGGTTCCTGTTCCTCCTCGTCCGAGCTCGACGACTGCTCCACGGGTTTGTCCTCCTCCTCTTCATCAGCGTTGTCCGGCGTGGGTGCCTTTCGCCTTCTCCTGGTCCGTCGAACTGTCCTGTTCTCGCCTCTGAAGTCTGCGAGAACCTTTTCCTCCTCCGTGTCCGAGTAGTACCCCTCGTTGTCCTGCGAGTCCTGAAGGTTGTTCTCATAGACCCACGTGGCGAGGTCCGAGTCCGGCTCGACCAGGTTGTGTTTGACCTGACAGATCTTCCAGGCGAGTTCTCGGCGAGCTTCGGACTTGAAGGGGTACTTCGCGCAGTCCGCCGCGGAGAGAATGAAGTCGTTGATTTCGTCCTTTTCCGGCAGAACAGCGGGTAGTCGAACGAAGTAGAACCGCGCGTCCCAGACGTTGGGGAAGTTGAACGTCGGGAAATAACAAGGGAAACCGGTGGCAATCGAAAGAAGCGATCCGGTCCCAGCCGCCCTGTGCTTGCCCTTCGCACCTGATTTTTTTCTGAAATAACCAGAACCAACGGGAAGAACTTCAAAGTAGAGACACCAAAGCACTTTAAATAAAGGCTTGTAGTCAGACATACGCCGATATCTAATTTGCAACACAGTCTCAGTGCAAGAACAACGCGAGTTTTTGCTGTGGCCCACGAAGTTCGAACCACGTCCAGATGAGTCCAATGAGTAAGACCAGCGCTTGCCACATGCCGTTCTGTCCAATACTGAGGTGCTTCAGAACGTCGTAGTTGACCGCCGGGTTGCCTCGCACATGAACTAAAGAAACTGCTTGCAACCTTTCTGTTACTTACACACACTCCTGTCATGAACGGCTCATGCAAACACTGAGGAACTGCTGCTCAGAAACCCTTCGGAGTGCTTTGGTCGTACTCCGCGTTTGTCAGTCCGAGATTTCGAACGTCCACCGTCTGAAAGGTAAAGTTCTCCTTGCCAAAAGCCCAGCGACAATACTCCTGTACGATCCCCGTGTGTCCAGCGCAGTACGAGTTGTCCGGCGAGTCACCTGAAAAGTCATTGTGACATGAATCACGTGTTCACAAAGCAATGTCTCGTGCAAACGTGATGAATGTCTATTTCTTTTGCAAGCGTCTTCGTCCATCGGGGTAGTTCATCTCCGAACCGTAGGCGATGATCACCACCTCCCTGTTCTTCGCGTGCTCGGCCTTCGCGTACGTCGTGGCCATCCGGGGTCCAACGTTCGGCATGTACTCCTTGAGCGGCGCACGAGGGGTTGAGGGGCCGGACATGATGGCCAAGGCGAAAAAAATCGACAAGTAGATAACGAGTTAGAAGTTCTCAAGGCTCTCTTTGAACCAAATGCGCAGCAATCCGTCATGCCCTGCTCCATGTGCCAACAATTCAACCACGAATGCAGGTGCAAGCGACATGAGCAAATCACAGCCATGAGCAACGTGTGCAAA